>JAFVLL020036746.1:0-20355 GCA_021397915.2 Tor tambroides | reverse complement strand
CACACACACATATATATATATATATATATATATATATATATATATATATACATACTTTATTTCTTTATTTATTTAGTACTGAACTGGACAGTTAGTTTATTAGTCTTTTTTTGTGACATTCTGCTAAATAAAAACCAAATTGCCTATCACAGCTATGCTCATGATACCCAGATTTACCTAGCCTTATCTCCAAATGACTACAGCCCCATTGACTCCCTCTGCCAATGCATTGATGAAATTAACACTTAACAGCTAAACACACAGGCTGAGAAACTAGTAAACAGCTTAAACCATTTTAGATAAACAAAACACCTTTCTTCAGTGCACCATCAATTTAGGGATATATAATGTTTTGGACATTTTTCACATGCTGAGATGCACTTTCCACTTCAGCTGTGACGCAGATCTAGCTTCATGTAACTGTCAGAATGGAATACAGAATGTATGCTGTATGTTCTATAATGTATCAGATCAAATCATCAGCACTGAATTGAGTTTAATGTAGCGGTGCAGTTATTTTCTCTGCTGTGAGGTGTGTGAGACAGCCCTCCATCATCATCTTTCATCTCCGTCCACAAGAATACTCGTCTCTCCACTTCTGCTCGTCTAACATACCAGATCATCTTTTCCTCCAATCACTCATGATTATAGTACCAGAGCACTAGAAGCGTGGGACTCTTCTCTCTCATTCTCTCTCTCTCACTCCATCTGCAGCCTTAGTTTGCTTCTCATTCCTCAGTATTCTGCTGCAGTCTCACTCTCATGTGCTTTTTCTATGACATATCACGACTACAGACCTACTTTTCCACTTTCAATCTTTCAATTGCTTTTTCAGTTTTTTCTTGTACAGGCAGTGATGCAAGAGGGCCAAGTGTTTCAGTGTGCCGGGGTAATCAACGCTCGCTGAGGTATCAGTCTCATGGTTGTAACCCATGTTGGTGGAGAACAGTGTGATTAAACAGGCTTGTTCTCTACTGAGCTAAATCCTGTGATTGCAGTTGGGCTTTTTGCCCTGCTAAAAACATTCACAAAACTAGTTTGAAGGATTGTATGTTGGAAATAAGCTCTTTTTGTGACAAACTCTGTTTGAAAAAATGTATACCTTGAAAGCTTTTTGATTGAACAGCATCTGCCAAATGCATAAGTGTAATGGAATGTTAATGCAAATAAATGATAAAGGGAATTCTTCATAAATGTGCTGTATACTCTTCTAAATAATCTAATTGCACACATATGTTGCTTAGAAACAGGAGATAAGATAATATATCACTGACAGGTAGATTCTCTTTATAAACGCAGAAAACTTGGTTATATTCAGTGAGTTGGTTTGTTCTTTACTTTATGTAATCTCAGTGCACACATAAAAAAAAAAAAAAAAAACTGCTTGTCTTGTGCTGAAGTCTATCCATGGACAGATGGTCAATCTGTATACAAATTATAGAAAGTATGGGATCAGTATGATTTTATTTATTTATTATTTATTTATATATTTTTTAAAATAGAAATTAATGCTTTTATTCAGCAAGGATGCATTCAGTTGATCAAAAGTGACAGTAAAGATATTTATAATGTAACATAAAGCTATTTCTGTCTTTTCCACAAAAAATACAGTATTAAGCAGCACAACTGTTTTCAGCATTGATAATAATGAGAAATGTTTTTTTTTTTTTTTTAGCACCAAATCTGCATATTAGAATGATTTCTGAAGGATCACTGCAAAGTAATAGCTGCTGAAAATTCATCTTTACCATTACAAAATAAATTACATTTTATAATATATTAAAATAGAAAAAGTTGTTTTAAATTGTAATAATATTTCACAATATAACTGTTTTTACTGTACTTTTTACTGGGAGACTTGTTTCAAAAACATATATTTTAATAAATGCTATAAAATTTGTCTGATACCTAATACATTAGGTACACTATTGGCACTATTGGTTTTTATGGTATAAAAAGGGTAGCTGTAGACGCCAAATTTTATAATTTTATATAAATAACAATAAACCAAAATTTATATAACTGATAACAGAAACTTAGAAATGCAAGCATGTAATTTAAATAAAATTAAATGTAAAGTGTCACACAGGGAATTGTGGGAATGTCAGTGTATGGTTTTCACTGTCAATAATAAGATGACTATTACATTTTTTTTCTTCCAAAATCTGTACATTTAACTGTATTGTACTGCAAAATTACATAAATTGTCCCATTAGATCTATTACAGTTTTTCATCATACTGTAGTAAGGGAAATTACTAACCAATTAGCAGGTTTTTATTGTACCATTTTCACAGTTTTTCCCCATTACAATTACATGTATTTTAACAAACTGACCTCTATTGTAAATTGTTACAGAGACACAGACCTGTATATATTCCAATTAGTTTCCACATATTATTCAGCTTACCTCTTGCGGTTGTATCCAGTGTCGGATTTTCCTGTCTCTAAATGTCAACTATAAAAAATATACTTTACACTGTAAAAAAAAAAAGGTAAAATTTACGGTAAAAAACTGGCAGCTGTGGTTGCCAGAATTTTACCGTAAAAAAAACATGGTAGCAACATTTTAGGTTTTATGGATAACTTAAATTTAGATTTAAAAACCGTATTTCATTAACTGATATAATGTTAATATACCAGCCTAATGTACACAACTGATAAGAAAAAACTAGGAATAAACAGCTCTTTCAACGAAAAAAAAAAAAAAAAAAAAAAAAATGAAATAAAATAAAATGTGAAATGTAACACAGGGAATTCTGGGAATGTCAATTTACGTTTTTTTCACTGTAAATTATACTTTTTATTTTCCACTTCCAAAAACTGTATACTACTATAAAATGATATATAATGTCCAATACAGTTTCTTACCATATATAGTAGGGGAACTTACTGTTAACCAATTAATAGGTTAATTTTACAGTCTTTCACCATTAAAATCGCGATCATTTTTTACAGTGTACATGTTACTCAGATAGCCTCTTTCTGAGTGACTCATAGCCAGAATAAGTTGAAATGAGCACCAGACTGTGAGACTGCAATATAACTGGATCAGAGCCGTGTCTGTGTGTGGTAGTTCATCATGGCCAAAAGCCCATCAGCAAGTAAATCTAGATTTCCCTGAGCTCACACAATGGCATCATCCACCATAATCTTTTCCTTAATATCTCTTTTCCAGCGCTCAGACGGGGCATTCTGCGATTTAACGTTTGCAAGATGTGGCACGATGTTTCTGGAACACACCACGAAAAAGACACAACCGACGCTCATTTTTCACCCCACAATCAACTGCAACCGGCAGAGGCAACTCTTCCAGAAACGAGTGCCAGCTGTGCACCAAAAAGCAGCACATCTGCAGAGGGTTAGAGGAAATCCAGACCTCCACTGAGAAATATCCTGTATGATCCACCAACTCCCCACAAAACCCCAAAATAATGCTCTTTTTGAAAGAGGAAAGTCAACCAAATGTTATTGAGCGGTTCGCTATAACACTCACAATGGGAATACTGGCGACATGCCCGGTGCTGGTGGAAAGCAAGGACAGCAGTCAAAACATGTAGCGTAGATGGTGACAGCTCTCCCCTTTCTTCTCTTTTTCTTTCTCTGGCGTGGCAGAATGCAACGGGCGCATTCTTTCCTGCATGGGTCAACAGTATTGAGCGTCTCACTGTAGCGTGCTGATCAAAGCAGGCGTGATACGGCCCATGCATGTAATACAATTTAAAGCGCCGTACTCACGTTTTAAATTAAATTAAGAAGTAGTGAAAATGTGAGGCAGGAAGTGCTTTGACAGACAAATTAAAATTCCATGAAAATCCAAATAACTTGGAATGAAACCAGGCACAACTATGGTGTCTCAAAAACCGCTTTTAGTGTACGAGCCAAGGTCAAATGATTTAAAGACTTCCTGACTAAAATAAGCAAGTGTGGTTGCAGATTGAGAGGTGCTGACTCATCAATACATAAGTCAGAGGAGCAGTTAGACTTTTTTTGACTGAGTGATGCTGGTAGGATGGTTTTCTAGCAGGCTGATAGACGGGCATCTGTTCCAACAGGCTCTAATTAACATCCGCCGTCTGTGAAGTAACATCTCTACTGTCAAACGCTACAGCTGATTGTGCATGGAAAAGTCTGATGGATGTGTGGAGTCCTGATATTGGTATTCCATAAAATCTGCTTTTGTTTCTCTTTTGTAAGTCACTTCGGTTAAAAGCATCTACTAAATGCATAAATGTAAATGTAATGATAGAAATATTAGACTATATTTATAGATATAATATCTATCCCAAAAAGTAACTGTGTATTACTCAAAGAGCAGTGGTGGAAGTCAGATCTTTAACCACAAGACACCACCGTTCGAGGACTAAGATGTTACTTTGGGGGCATAATATGAAAAATGATGTTATTGTTACAGTTCAGGAGCTACTGGAAAGCCCCTATCAAAAATTCAAATTGTTCATTGTGTCCTAATGTGGCTGCTTGTCAATTTTAATAAAGCTGCTTATAATGGTCCAACTGTACAATCTTCAAAAAACACCATTCACAGGGCCCTCGTTGAACACATCTACAACAGCCATGACAGCGCTGTTTGTAAGTAAGCTGTCCCTATAGATGTGTTTTGCTGAAGTGGATTAGGATGACGGTCGGACTAATCTAGTTAAACGTGAAGATCCCCTTTGTGAGCTGAAATTCTCCCACACTTCCTGTGGCTCATCCTCTACCACAGTCAAACAATAGCTCAGTGAGGAGCCGGATCATATTAAACACAGAGGACTGCGCTGCAATCACATGTTCCCCTAGTATTTCAATACGTGAGTAAAACCAGCAAGGGGGTTTTTCTCACTGAGTAACAAATGCGATTTGGTTTACAGAGGGAGTGACATAGAAAATCAACTGACATACATTTCGTATTTTTATGAAAAACAACATCTGTTCAAACAGCATTAGCCGTCTAGGTTCAGTAAAATGCTGTCAGTTTGAGCTAAGGCACCATGAGCTAGCATGACGAGGGAACTAGCATACTAGATTTCCTTCAAGACTTTAATTCTGATCAAAGTGCTACGGTGTGTGACCTTTTTGCTATTCAGTGTCATGCGAGGATGGCACTTGTTGTGCTTCGAACGTTTTGTTTTCGCCTTAATGAAAGTAAAGGCCGGACGTGCTGGGAGTTAACGCTAAATGTCACCGCTAATCAACCAGGATTACATGACAAATAAAAAAAAAAAACAGCCTCTGGGCCACAACTAAGAGTAATAAGAAATCAATCCAGAGTAATTCGAATTTCAATTTCAGATTGGAGTGGCTTTGAATTAGCATTCAAGAAATATGCGTCAGAGCTTAATCTATTAAGTGCTTCCCACTTCCCAACACATCCAAGAGAGAGCGCAGTGGGAACGGATCTGTTCCCGGACAGTTGCACCATCCAGTCATGTGACCCAAATTGAATCCTCTTCAATCTCCCTTTGTCATGTTCACCATATTAAACAATCACATGACACTAGTAAGCAGGGCAGAAAGGATGACCGGCTGTCATTTAGGATGGCGTGATGGATCACCCCGTGATAATGTGTCATTTTACCAAACCACAAATTAGGCCCAAGTCCATATATTAGCAGATGCAAACAATTGGCCACAGTATGACATATTGATTCATTTTGAAATACACATTGACATAATTTGAAAAGGTTATATGATGAGGCGAGGAAGGCTCGAAAGGCCAAAACATGACGGATGGGGTTGTCCGCCGTGTGCACAAACTCGTACGGCGCACAGATTCACTCTGAACAAATGTAGAAACACACTAAGCGAACAAATTCACTTTTACTCACTCTCTCTGTAACACACGCACACGATAGCGAGTCCCGAGGGTGTTTAGTCTAATTACCCCTCTCAGTCATGCTGTCAGACAGGGGCTTAGGTGTCTCTTAATGTGAGTGCAGAAGGCATTAAAAGAACACAGGAGCCCGAGCCTGGATGGTGCGATATAGATCCAGTCAGCCCTCCGGAGGCTTCGGACAGCAGCGTTGGAAAACTGACCCCTGCCCCTTGTAAAAATGGCCCTGAATGATCAACCCACACACACTTCACATGCTCACAATGACACACAAAATAAACATTGCTAATACCTTTTTGCTTAACAGGAAGACTTCCCAACTTTGTGATTTGTCTACTCTATTAACACTCCACATTTTATCATTATGTAATGGGAACACAAAAGCCCATGTAATACTCATTAAATAGAGAAACTACTTTCATTTTTTCAGTGCTCAGCACTGCGGCACAGAGGCCCGTGACACGTAACGAATCCGCTATGGAAAGAGCGAACCGTTAGAGATGATTTGTGAAGTGTTTGAACTTCTGTAACGCAATATGATTTGTTTGAAAAACTGTCCGTGATGTTCATCTGTACTGTCTTGCCTGCTGATTGTATTATTGTGGCCCTGCAGGCTGCCCATAAATCTGTCCGACTGCCATACTAATGATGGCTGAAAAATGACTATGTGTTCCATATGATGTGTGTGTGTGTGTGTGTGTGTGTGTGCTGTATAATACACAGCAAGACAAAGGAGAGAAAGAGAGAGTGGGGATTGGTTGTAATGACCATAACATAGAGTGAGAAGAGAGGCAGGAGTGCTTTTAAAAGCTGACCTTCTCTGACCTGTTCTCTCTCTCTGGAGAATATGACATCCGTCTCCGGCACAGAGCGCAGGTCAAAAAGGCCCTGTTTTGCTTAGCATAAATGTGGTCTAAAAAACAAATCTACATTTTTTGCAGTTATAGCCTGTACTAATGTTTTTATATTTAGTTGATCTTTGTGCAATTTAAATGTAAACAAATGTTAGAGGCACACAAATTAATTTTGCTAAATAAAACTTTATGTAAAATAAACTTTAATTTAAAAATGTATTTTTTTGCACCTTTTAGAATAAAATTAAACGTTTAAAAGTAATACATTTTACTTATAAATTAATATATTTTATTTACATAAAGTTTTACATAATTCATATACATCTAACTATTGTGTTATTTACTAAATAATCCAGGGCATCCTGAAACCTGAAATTTGGTCACAATTTGATTCTAATATTTTGGTGTGCAAGACTTGCTTTAATGAGGAAAAATTGTGCACATTAAAAAAAAATAAAAAAATAGAGAGGATGTACCATTAAAAAAATACATTTTACTTATAAATGTGTATCTGAATAGGGGTGTAAATAATTATTTTAATGTTCAATTTGATTACTACAATATTACTACTGATAATTTTCTAAATAATTCAGTCCATCAGGAAATCTGATAACTGGCCACAATTTGGTTATAATATTTTGGTGCAATTCATAAGGTTTAGAGGGTCAATTTATACTCAGATGTATTTTATGGATTTTTTTTTTTAACAATTGAACAGGGTATTGTATAGTATTTTGGATATGCAGTACAATAGGTATTGTATATTGCATATACTGCATTGTCATTGTCAACATTTTTACATCCCTATTCTTTACGTTTAGGTGCAAAAACATTTGTCTCTCATGCCATCTGTGCAAAAAAAAGAAAAAAAAAAAGAAAGTAAGTTGTAAATAGTCCAAAGATTATCAGAGTATATTTTACAAGAAAATATTCTGGAAGTTTTTCTACTTCAAAATATGTTAAAGCCCATGTTTTACTTGCCATTTCTTTGTAATTGTTTGTGAAATTTACTAGCAATTTCTTAGTGAAAATTGTTTCTACATTAAATATTTTAAATACACAATTTTTAAAAGTAATACATTTTATTTGTAAATTAATACATTTTATTTACATAAATTTGTATATAATTGATAGATAAGTATTCGGTTATTTACTAAATCCTGTGCATCTGAAATTATACATTTTTTTATTTAGGGTTTTTGTGTGTTTGTGTGTGTGTGTGTATAACGTGTGTAAAGTTGGTGTATGTGTGATAAACAACCATAAGTGCATTTAGAGAAGAAGGAAAAGAGATGCCAAAGCTTCAGGTGAGAAATTAAAAATATTAGCATTTATTACAGCGACATGAAGAATCTTAATGCGTACAACCCTTTTTTGCGAGCTCATAGAGACCTGCAGTGTGTGGAGAGATGGGCACATAGCTTACAAAAGAACAAAGATCATTCACAAAGGATCAGCCCAAACACGTGTACAGAGCCGGGGCAGAACAAAAGACAATAGACAATTTATAAGCAAGATTCATCTATCATCTCTATCATATTAACATCATTCCACATCCTGCCACTAACACTGTTTAGTCACACAACCACTTGCTTTGATTCATTTGGTGAGCAGATATATAGATAGAGTCCTTTACTTAGCTGTATTTGCAAAACTGGAATGTTTATGTTGAAGTAGTAAAAACTGGAGCTTATGTTTTATTAATGGTCATTATCATCACCATCACTATCATCATCATCATCATGTTTTTATTATTTCAGTGTAATTTTCTGCAGCCAATTTTGCCACATCAGCATATTCCCTCCCTAGACAGAGTTGAATGGATTTAATTTTGGTTTGAAATATGAGCATAAAAATGGATGAGTTTCTGGCCTTCTGCAATTACTTTGCATATTGAAATCTCAGATTTAGTATATGAGGTTCATTAACAATCTCAGGATAGAACAAATGCATAATCACTTGTTTAAGGAAGTGTTTTTCCTCTGTCTCGTTAAAATATGCATGGGAAAAAATAAAGAAAAGTAGTGATCCTTGCATTTATCAGTATGATTTATATATTTTTTAAATGTTGTTTATGCCGTTTTAATTAGGGCAACTAAATATGTGACCATTTTAAACATGGTTTGAGATGTAATTTTCAGGATTTTCACCTTTTATGAAAAGTATCCAGCTATACATACTCTAATAACAGATGATGATTGATTTTCCTTAAAAATTGACGAAAGGAAGTGTGGTTATGTGTGCTTAGTTAAACCCACACGGAATCTGCGGCTACAGAATTCTGACATTTTTTTACTTGTTATAATTCCATTTTAAAAGAGTGAATAAATATATTTAAGCATATTCAAATCCTTTCAGCAAAATTCTGCAGAATGTGGAAAAAAACAACCTGGTCTCATGACGAAAGCGTACCTCTGGGAACTTTTCGCAAGATGCGAAATACATACTAAAAAGAATGTATTACTGCAGTTTCCAACAGAAATGAACACTAGAGGCGGTAAAACAGCGAGCACTTGTAATCGTTTTCGTACACAGTTATGATTACAGCTCCATATGTTTTGGTCTCCAGATGTAACAATCTTGCTCGGTAGCTCAGCCGGCATGGAATTGGACTTAGGATGCTGAATCCTTAGGTACGAATCCTGTGAAAAACATAACTCGTGATGAAAGAGATAAGAGATCAAAAACCAAGCTAAAACGGCATGCTTGCGATTGCGTTTTTACGCTACATTCACTTTTGTTCATACTATCGGGCAGGTTTAGGTGTAGTGCAGATTGTACGTTATTTTAAAACGTCACTGAGCATTAGAGCTACAGTGCCGCTACCATGCTACCATATGTACGTTATTCTGTTGCGGGAAGAAAAAAAAAAACATGAAACATACATGGTGGTACATATTTAGCATCTTGCGAAAACATTCCCACAGGTTCGTTTTCGTCATGAGATCAGGCTTGGAAAAAAACCCAAAACCCTACAGATTCCGAGTAAGTTTTGCGATTACATGCAGTGTTGTGCTGAAGCATCGAAACAATTAATGGCATAAAAGAAATCAAAATGCGAAATGACGTCAGGGAATCATGATTTGAAGTATGATTATCTCTCATTTCCATCCGTTCCTGTATTTATGTCTCATATTTATTTAAATAAAATGGGTAGACTCCTACTTTACAGAACAACCTCACTAGTACAAAAATATACAGTGCAGCAAATCAGTCTTGGTAGAGTTAGCATGAGGAATTTAGTTCAGCCCAATACAGTCATGAAAACCTCTCCGTCCCTATACCACATGCACTCGCGCCTCTGGCAAGTGCGGATTGAACGCGTTTCCACAAACGGCAGACTAAAACAATGGTAAACACGTCGAGCCTGGCTTTAACTTCGAGCTCCAGCTTCTCAGTGACGCAATGATAAATACTATATACATTAAACTTCATGATATCGTTTCTAAGGGGAGGACAAGAAAAAGAGAGAGAACTGCACAGTTAATAAGGCATCTAAAGTCAAGCAGCTAAGGGCACCACTTGAGTGAAAAAACTGCAGTCACTGTCACCTGTCAATCAAAGATGAAGCTTAGGATCCATGCTACATTCCAGAGATGAGTTATTATCGGCAAAAGACGGTGATAACGCCACCACACGGCAACTTCCTCCTCTTCATACTAAATAAAAGTACATCATTACAAACATTCTAGTTTTTCGTGTTTTTCGTTTTTGTCTTCTTTTTTTAAATCAACACTGTACATTTTATACACTATAGTACAATAGTCTACGAGTGTAAACGTAAAGACGATACGAACGTGCTGCACGAGGGCACACGCACACTTCGTAATGACGAAAATGACCTTTCGAAGTTGTCTTTGCTTGATCTGATGTGCACAAACCCTGTAGTGGTACAACACGTTGGCATATCTGTGCAGCGAATAAACAGAAATAACATTTCTAATTTCTGGAAGTGTGTTTGAGAAGTCAGACGGTTTCTTATTCAAATGTTTGCACTGTTTGCATAAGCAACACACCGATGAGTGAAGAGCAATTATTTCTCAGCTTATCTTGTCGTCCTGTGCACGGTATGGCCTTTGTCTTTGTCGTCGTGGATGCTTCCGGCCATCTTTGCTGGTGGAACGCAAACCTCTGTCGCCTTTTCGTCGGAATACTGGGACCTGAATCCATCTGTGCTCAAACGCTGCCTCAATTATGACAAAATAAATATACTATAAACATCTTCTGATATTTTACTGTGATGTAGGAGGACAGACTGATATCCCAAACGTGGATGTGAGAATAACAGTCCGACTTCTGATATGCAAAACATCAAATGTGAAATGCAAATGTTGAAACTGTAAAACACAAGTTGTGAATTCTCCCTAATGTGTTATTGTTCCTTTTTTTGTTTAATAACCATACTTCATATCTGATTTGCCGTGGCCAAGCGATTGTAGAGCGGTCTCGGTGTGTCCCTCTGTCTGGAGGAAGCTCGGGCGTGCATGGACGGAAGCCAGAGTGCTGACAAAAGGGTCGTATGCGGAAACATCCAGGGTGGGAACTGTACGGTGAAGCTGCTGATAGGGACTGTGGTAGGAGCAGTTGGTAACTCTCTCAGTCTATACGCTCTTGAAGGCTTGTTATACTTGCACGTGTGTCCCTTGTGCGTGCAAACTCTGGACGGCCGAGAGAATCTTCTTCTGGTGCCCGACCAGAGTCACGCCCATCTTGCTTAACTCACTGAGGAAGGAAGGAAAGGAAAAAATTATCTGGAAATTATGTAATACTGGATACAGTTTATTTGTTGTTTGGTTATAGAAGCAAAAAGTGAAAAAAACCAAACAATATATTTAAGAGTAGTATCATTTCTCTGATGTCTCATATTATGTTTCTAAGTAATTGTTTACTTACTGATGTTTGATGTTTGATGTTTAATATACTTCATGATTTTAGAACCAAAGAGATTTCTTTGTGGGCGGAGCTACCCAGCACTACATTGTAAAAATACAAAACAAGCAACATTTTCCCACTAACTGCAGCTGGTTAGGACAAACATATGAATTCTGAATTACAGAATAACAAAAAAAACCTAAAAAAATCATGATTATGGTTAGAACACTGTGTTAAAGCAAATCAAGAGACTTGCAGTGTTATTTTACTTTTATATATATATATATATATATATATATATATATAGAATTAAATTTTATTTTTTATTTTCTGTTTTTATCTTTTTTTTGTAATTTTATTACTTTGTATTGCTTTTAAATGTCTACATAGTTTTTATTTTAATTTTTATTTCAGTTTTAGTTAAAAAATGAGAAATGTATTTTATTTCAAGTGATTATTTATTTATTTTTATTTTATTTTTTTAAAATGGTTTTAGTTTTAGTTCACTATAATAACCCTGCACTACAGTTCAGAAGTTTGGGGGTTGGTAAGATTTTTTTATGTTTTTAAAAATGATACACTCTTATGCTCACCAAGGCTGCATTTATTGATAAAAAAAAATTAAGCAAAACAATTTAAAATAACAGTTTTCTATTTTGAAAAATGCAATTTATTCCTGAGATGACAAAGCTGCATTCTTCAGGGTCACATGATCCTTCAAGTAATCATTTCAAATGTGCTGATTTTGTTGCTCAATATCACTTGCAAATTTTTTTGAAAATGATACTTTTTTCAGAATTCTTTGATGAATATAAGGTTCAAAATAACAGCATTTATTTGAAACAGAAATAAAAGATAATAAAATATTTAAAAAATATAAAAGTATTAATGTCTTTAATAAAATAAAACAGGGTCTGCCTACTTGCCAAAATGTGAGTGTTTCTGTGTGTTTATACACTACTCTTGGGTTCACACTTAGACTAATTATACAGTAAGTGTATTTATATAGGTACACAAGCTTACCACAAGCTGATGTACAGTATGGAATCTAGAGAAACGTAGCCTGCACTGGCAAAGTTGTCTTTGTACTGGCCCATATTGATAGCGTCCAGCCATTCATCCACCGTACTCACACTGAACTCTGGGGTGGTGGGATCTTCCCTGAAAAGGAAATTGAATTTGTTTCAGTTGCGGTTTGGTTCATTGCTAAAGCATTAAGAACTGAGCTGGAAAACTGGTCTTGCATTATAAATTGCCTTTAGAGTTAGATATAGTATTAAGGCTTTGGCTTCGGGCCTACAGTTAAAAAATATCTAATCGAACTGTCACTTGTCTCTCATTTTATGATAGTTTAATGACAGTATTTTCTTCCGAACCAACAAAGCAAGCTGATCCAAGAACTTTCTACTAGGGTATACAGCAGATTCTTCCGAGAGCCGATATCTTAAGCAATTTCACGAGGAGAGGATAAAAGTTCAGGAGTTGCAGTTGAGGTGAAAACCTATTGTGTTGCCTTTCTGTTCTTCATGACAGACGGGTTAGGTTCACACTGCTGAGTGACAGCAGCGTTTGAGTGAAAACCGGGGGTCAATTCAATCTCAGACCTGGGATGTATTTAACGCCCTCGTTGTTCTTTGTCCTTTTTGGACACAGAGGGATAAAATGACTGGCAGGTTGGGCTGTAATCAGAGAGAGTGTGATGGGCTTGAGGAAGTGCATATCTCACGAAGGGCTCTGAGTCACTGGCTTTACGGCTGTAATGTGAACTCTGTCTCTCCGTCTCCAGCGCTCCTGATAAACCGCAGGTGGAGGGAGAGTCTGCGCTCTGTCTCATGTCAGGTTTTACAATGGGGTTCAGGCTATCTATACGACTATGTCTTTTTACAAAGCTGCGAGATGGATGTCTGCTGGAAAAGGATCAGTGACACCAGGTTTGGTTATATTAGACAATATGGAGTTTATCTGCTTGTTGTTTCACATAAAACGAAAGATTTGAGAGTTCATGAGGCAGACACCGAAAAACTGGATTGGATTTTCTCTGGATTTATTTGAGCTGTTAGGGATTTGTTTTTGTGGCTTTTAAATGGTTTATCTGTACATCACTTTAAAAGAGACAATCCTTTGGTTTAAACTGGTGTTGTCCTTTGTGTTTCACATTATCAGGCTTTTCACAACTGAAATCGTTAACCTTGAGTTAACATAATCTTGGGTTATCTCGAGATATGCTTTACACTGATCATACTATTTGTACACACTGTATATAAGGAAAACCTAGGGGTAGTTTTCTAATTTGCAAGTCTGGCAAAGATCATGTGACATATTTGAGTGTCTTTTCAACAACTTAACATGTTTGCCATCACTTTTCAGCAGACACTTGAATTAATTTAAATAATAATGTGTTTTTATCCCATTAGTACTTTTCAGAATATATCTAGCAACATATAGTGAAGTTTACGTTTAAAACAAGAATAAATTGCCAACGGGGTAAGAAAAAGGAATCATTTCAGACATTCCCTGAAGATGAGCCTTCCCTAATAAATGTGTATTAACTTATCTTTAATTTATCTTGTTTTAAGGATGTTAAGATACACTACCCTTCAAAATTTTGGATCTGAAAGTTTTTTTTTTTGCTCACCAAGGCTACATTTATTTGATCAAAAATACAGTAAAAACAGTAATATTTTAAGTGAAAGTCGTGACGTATTGTCAAGTATGGTGACCCATACTCGAAATTGGTGCTCTGCGTTTAACCCATCCAAGTGCACACACACAGCAGTGAATAGTGAACAAATGCACACGCACACACACACACACGCAGCAGTGAATAGTGAACAAATGCGCACGCACACACACGCACACACACACACACACCCCCGGAGGGGGCAGCCATTGCTCCAGCGCCCAGGGAGCAATTAGGGGTTCGGTGCCTTGCTCAAGGGCACCTCAGTCATGGTATCAAAGGTGGTGAAAGTGCTGTTCATTCACAATCCCCACCTTCAATTCCTGCCGGTGCGAGAATCGAACCAGCAACCTTCAGGTTACAAGCCCGACTCTCTAATTTTCAGCAGCCATTACTCTAGTCTTCAGAGTCACATGATCCTTCAGAAATCATTCTAATAAGCTGATTTGCTGCTCAAGAAACTTATTAATATAGTACTGCTTAATATATCTGTTGAAACCATGATACCTTTTTCAGAATAGAAAGTTCAAAAGAACAGCATTTGTCTTTTGCAACATTATAAATGCCTTTACTGCCACTTTTGATCAATTTAATGCATCCTTGCTGAACAAAAGTATTAATTTCTTGCAAATAAATAAATCAATAAATAAATAATTCATACAAATTTTAAATAAAAACTGTACTGACCACAAATGTTTGAATGGTAGTGTATATGAACTTATCTTTATCTTGTTTCAAGGATGTTCAGATATTTTTTACAGTAAAACAGGATTTAACATGATTTATTGCGGTGTGAACATTACATAATCCATGCAGGGTCAAAAAGTGGCCTTAATGCAGGGTTAAAAACAGAGTGAAAAGCTTATGTATGCACAAATATCAGCTGAATTTGAATGAAGTGAGGGTTCATATGAGTTTCTCACCAGACTGAGCTGTTGGCGAGCTCTTTCAGACTGTTGGGGTTGCGGATCAGTTTGTCCAGAGTGTTGACAATCTGCCCGAATTTGGGCCGTTCGCTTCTGCTCTTCTCCCAGCAGTCCAGCATCAGCTGGTGGAGGACAACGGGACAGTCCATCGGAGCAGGCAGCCTGTAACCCTCATCTATAGCTTTAATCACCTGGAAGACACACACATGCATTAAAAAATATGTGCATGTACAACTGTATATTTAAGGACAGATTTTCCTATAAAACTACTTTGGTAGCTGTAACCTTAATAAGGTTACTTTCTTTTCAATGTCATTATTGCTTTTGTTGTTGCAGATACAAAACAAAAAATACATTAATATAGGATCTTCAAATAGTTTTCTGAATCTTTCTGTCCTTTTGTTAGATTTTTTTTTTATGCTTTGAAGACAGTATTAATATCAAGCTGGTATGCTATTATGGTACTCTGGTTACCATGGTATATTCATGCAAGGAACATCACTTTTACATTTCTATAACGTACCAGTCTATAACTCAACTTAATGGTTCAAACATCTTCTATATGACTATAAATCATTGCGATGGTTAAAACAGCTCCTGTTCTCTGCCACTTCCTGTTCTTAAATCAGAGAAACTATTTTCTTTTAGACAGGAAACATTCTAACATTCATTTCTTTGTTTCAGAATGAGCACAGAAGATCTAAATCATTATCTGCGGTGCCCTGAAGGTCTTCGAGATTTCTTTGACATTTCCTGTGATGGTAATAAAGGGAGAAGTCAGAAAGCGTTAGCATAATACAGCAGTGAGGGATGAAGTGTGTTTAACTGGCTTGTATTAAAGACAGGAGCTCTCGTTTATGAGGCTCCTAAAAACCATTGTCATTCGAGCGCTTTCTATACAGACGTCACCGCAGGAAGATGTTACTCTCTGAACGTTTGCAAGGACACATGGCTCGGAGCCTCTGCCCCCCGAGAGGCTTCAGTGGAAATGATATTAGCGGAGATATTAGATATTAGTGGAGCAGATTTCAATTTAAACAATACACACGAGAACACGTGTGTTTCCAGTTTCTCAAGGACACTTACGTCTTGATTAGACATCTCCCAATAAGGCCGCTCTCCATATGAGATCACCTCCCACATGACGATGCCGTAACTCCAAATGTCACTTGCTGAGGTGAACTTCCTGTACGCTATAGCCTCAGGGGCCGTCCATCGAATGGGAATCTTTCCACCCTAAATAAGATAAAAAATAAAAACAAGAGGGTGTTTTTTTTTAAACTTCAGGCACTTTTGTGTCCTATGGGCTGATTTTTTTTTTTAAACTAACCAATTTTTTTTTCTTTTTGTTATAGTATATGAAGGTCTTAAAAAGGTCTTAAAACACTCTTAAAAATAAAGGTGCTTAAAAAGGCGGTTCCACAAAGAACCATCTCTTTCTTACCTTTTTATAATCTGAAGAACCTTCTTTCGCCACAAAGAACCTTTTGTGAAACAGAAAGGTTCTTCAGATGTTAAAGGTTCTTTATGGAACCATTTAGACAAAAAGGTTCTTCTATGGCATCGTGAAGCACCTTTATTTTTAAGAGTGTACAAACTTTTTGTATATTTTATTGTTTTACCCTTGTCCCAATCCCAGATTTTCAGTCTTAAAATGTGAAAATCCATCATAAAACTATGAATTATTACCAGTTAAAACTATGATCATCTAAACAAAGAGTGAAATAAAATCAAACCATTACTTATTTTCAATACTTTTAGGACAATACAGTCATCCCACATTTTTTTGTGGTATCATTTCCAACAAGTTTCCTCAAAAATTAGTGTACTTGATAACCAAAGAGATAATACAGTCAGTGAAAAGTTTGAGATGAAATATGAAACACGTAACATATAAAGAAAACAAAGAAAACATTTTTATTGTGCATCATTTCCATTCAAGCTGTAACTTGTCAAATTATGCAGAAAGTGTGACAATATACCGTTTAAAAATTTGGGGTTGGTATTCATTTCTTTTGGAAGAAATTAATATTTTTATTCAGGAAGGATACATTAAATTGATCCAAATTTATTCTAAGTCGAATTTTTTTTTAAAAACTTAACCCCAAACCTTTGAATGGTTGTCTGTTGTTTAATTGTCTGGATTGACACAAAAAATATTCCAAAAATGTAATTTCCATTATTATTTCCACCCCAAAATGTTATTAAACAAAAAATATTCTGAGACGTGGAGGAAATTATATTGTTGTGTAATTTCTATGACTAAAAACAAAACAAAACAAAATGAGAAATCTCCACTGTTGGACACTGTTAGTAGACTAATAAAATTGATGAGAGTGTGTCAAAAGAGTTTATTTTCTGAAAGTTAAAGAAACACCCATAAACAAACAGCAGAATAGAGACAATATTTGTCTTTTCCTATTCCAGCTCTACGGCAGGGTCTGTATTTTCCTAAATGTGTTTTTAAATAGCTGCAGTGGTTTGTAGATAATCTCTACAGTCAAAGTCAAACAAAAGACAAACCGGCTGTACTCTGTATAGACATACGTGACGAGAGTGCCAAAGAACGGCAGCGGGGCCCATGGGGTAAAATCATTTAAAGAGAATTTCAAAAAGCGATCTTTACAATTTTTTAATTATATAAAGTCACGGCACATAAACGGCTGCCTCGCGTGGCCTGGAGGGTTTTGTCTCTTCATGATTTCAGCACTTGAAGCAACGGGGCATGGGGCGCTGAATGTCAGAGCCACTTATATCTTAAGAGTTCCTCTCTGTGCGAAACACACATTTTGCCTCAGATGCGCACACACGGACATCAAAAGGCAATCTGCGGGGGTCTGTTCGGGGCTGTACGAGCACTTTTCTCCCCTGTTTGCATGTGACAACAGATTCGCCTGCTGAGATTATGCTTTGTCCACCCGAATGGACACCGACGGCTACACACACACATATGCCCCTTCTTGCCCTTGGCCTTCATACACATCCACAGGGTGCTCACCAATTACCGAGCTGAGAAGGAGAGAGAGGATCGAGTGTAGGGGGCTTGGAGGCGGCTGTTCTGTCAGAAATGGATGGAATTAGTACATGCTGGGTTGACAGAGAAACTGACCCCTGAGAAAGCCAACTCGCTTCTCAAACATCCCTCCTTGGTGTCTGGGTGAAGTTCTTTCACACAATCAAACACTTTCAAAAGACATGAGAGACATTTTCAAGGAGATCAGAGACATTTCAATCATTAGTTCTCAAGGAATGAGTCAGATTTGCCATATTAAGCAAAGACAATGATGAAAGCTAGCTCTGAAAAACCATTAAATAAACTAAATGGGACTCAAATTTATACCGCAAACAAGATGTTACAAAACAAAAAACAACATTAATTTTTTATCCGTTTAGTTCTTCCTTCATTCCCTGTTTCTGTAAAATTGATGATGACTCACTCTAGGATCTAATAAAACCTTGACGGGGGGGAAAGGTGCTTTACCCGTGTGGTGTATGCAGCTTCAGGGTCGTCCTCCAGCACTCTGGACAGGCCGAAGTCAGACACTTTGCACACCAGGTTGCTGTTCACCAGGATGTTGCGTGCCGCCAGGTCACGATGGACGTAGCTCATGTCAGACAGATACTTCATTCCTGAAGCGATTCCACGCATCATCCCAACCAGCTGAATGACCGTGAACTGCCCATCATGTTTCTGCACGAGAAAGAGAAGGCATCTGTTATTATTTATAGATTGTACAGGTGGTGTACACTGTTAAAAGCAAAGGTTTGAATAACTTAAAAATGTTATCCTGTGGCAGCAGGATGCAAAACTGGTTCTAACTTGAACCATTATTATGTTTTTATTGGCTAATTTAATATGCAGAGGCAACTTATGTAATATATAATATGAAAGTGAAAGCACACACACAACAGTGAGTAGTGAACAAATGCACATACACACAGACCGTGAACACACACCCGGAGCAGTGGGCAGCCATTGCTCCAACGCCCGGGGAGCAATTAGGGGTTCGGTGCCTTGCTCAAGGGCACCTCAGTCGTGGTATTGAGGGTGGAGAGAGCACTGTACATTCACTCCCCCCACCTACAATTCCTGCCGGCCCGAGACTCGAACTCGCAACCTTTCGGTTACGAGCCCGACTCTCTGACCATTAGGCCACGACTTCCCCAAATATCAGATATAATGAACTAACAATATAGAACATTTTGGTTACACCTTATTTTGAGGTGTCCTTGTTACAGTGTAATTATACATTTAAGTACTGAGTAATATTAATTAAATACATGTACTTACTATGTGTTTAAGATTAGGGTCTATCTATCTATCTATCTATCTATCTATCTATCTATCTATCTATCTATCTATCTATGTATTCAGTAACAATAAAAACAATAATAATGTTTAAATAATGTTTTAATATGTTAAATTTGCTATATTGATATATTATATTTTTATTTCTGTTAAAATTTTTACATTACATTATTCAGAAAATACTTCATATTAAATTATTGCATTATATTTATATATCATTAGTATTATACATATGTTGTTGGTAGGTGAAATTAGCTCAGTAATATGTGAAGGCTTTTTTTTCTGTTAAATTTTTTACATGACATTATTCAGACTTCATGCATTTTTCAAACACTCCATTTTCACAGTTCCAATGGTTTTGCCCTGAGTCCTGATTCATTATGCAAAAGACTCTGACCTTTGGTTTTATGGCTCTTTCTGCCATATTTGCTATAATGTTTACAGGCCTTTATTAATGTAAATCCATCTGGATTTGGTGCTTCTGTTAACTAAACAAAAGAGCCCGGACATCCATTTTGCCTCAAAAACAATCTTAGCAATGAGCAATTAGCCCAATGTCTTAATCTCCATATCTGGCCAGTACATTAATCTTGTTAAAACCCCACTTTTGTCTCTCCGAGCAATATCAATCTGAAACATGCGCTCGTATAGTATTTCATGCATCATAATGTGGGTAAGTTAATTACGCTGTGTTTTGTGAAATGTGGCCGCTGATTGATTGTCTGGTCTGATCAACTGGTTGTTATCAATCTAGTGTCAGAAGCCACACTACTTACAGGAAGAGCAGAGAGAGACAGAAATAGAGACAGAGAGAAATCATTTGTTTTTGTACTAGTAAGTGATGCTTAACTGATCTGTCCTCTAATTAAACACATGTAGCTG
>JAFVLL020036745.1:0-78290 GCA_021397915.2 Tor tambroides | reverse complement strand
AATCGTTTGACAGCACTAATATATATATATATATATATATATATATATATATATATATAATTTTTTGCCATTGTCAATTTTTTCTATGCAAAACTAGCACTAGGTGAGTGATTAATCTGGATTCTCTACTATTGTGTTGTGGTTTGTATCCTCACCAGCACTACAGCGTGGTAAGCTTGTCGTAACTCGTCAATCGTCACATCTTTACCCACATTCACATTGCCATGGAAGCTGCATCGTTCATGCTGGGCCGTCTGAGTGAAAGTGTTAATGACATTCTGTAAAATTAAAATGAGGAATAAAAAAAAAAACAACAACATTATTTTACTAGCACATATTTACAACAGTGATTCATGTATAGGAAAAAATAAAGCTAATGCAAAAACATGCTTAAATTTAAGGAAATCTAACAGTGGAATGGCCTGTTTGTTATCAAGACTGCTGTCTGTGACTCATCATGTTTATCGCATGCATGCAGGAACATCTGAAGGATCTGTACTGACATAGTCACAACATATTGTAAATCTGACATGAACAAACACGTTGCCCTGGCAGTAATCAAGCACTGTACATCATCCAGACATCATCGTCTCATTTTACTGATGTTTGACTGTTTTTCCCTGTTTCCTAAAGGAAGTGAGCAAATAACAATATATAGTAATAAATGCAACATATTACAGTTTTTCTCGATTGCTAAAACACTATAACCAGGCTTTTGAACTCAAATTTTAAAACCATGACGCCATTTTTAATAAAGCACACCCATTCCCCTAAACTATAAACACTATTCCCCTGGTTTAACACATGAGTCAGATTTAGTGAACTGTTCCTGCAAAACTTTACACACAAAGCTCTACATTTCTCAGTGCTTACACCATGTGGTCATTTAGAAAGCACTAGCATTCAATATTGTTCACTCAAGTCTGCAAAGTCTGAGCTCAATTAGCACACAATTACCCAAGTGGAAACACTATAGGAGTCAAAATTTATCACACACCAATCAGAACCTTCGATGGAGATAAAAGGGCCAAAGTCAGTTTACAGTTTTTCTCAGCGGCTTTGGTGCATTTCTCAGATCAGAAATGAACTTCTCAAAACTACTTGTTCAACCTCCACATCATCGAGTCACTTGTGCACATCATAAAAAGTTTCTCATTCTTTTGATCAAGTTGCGATTGCTTTGGTACATTCATGCAACCGATTATGTACATTTGTCTGCGGTTTCCTACATTATCATTTACTATTGTCATGTTGCTCAAGATGTATTATATATTTCTCTGTGCAATAGTCTTACCCCTCAAAACCTCAAGTCATTAGTTCATCGTATAAGTCATTATGGTAAATGCAAAATGGTTGATCTAGTTGTCATAAACCATCAAGCATATTTTCTACACATTTCTATTAGACTTTTAAAAAATTTGGCATGAATTGTTCAAGTGAATCTTGACTTTCACTAATGAAGAGAATATAGATCAATTATTTTTGTTGTTGTTTGCTGTATTGTACTGTACTCTACAGTACATTAAATTAAGGAATGAAACACATGGGGAGTACCACAAGCAACACTTATTACCGGTTTTTGTAGTATTGTTTTGAATTTATCTCATCAGTGTGTAAGACTGTGTTGTAGTGTGTGTGTTTTTGAGGGTTTGTGTGTCATGTCTGAGAGCAAAGTTTGGTTTTTCAGCAAGATTGAGTTGTTTTGAGTGGAGAGCTTCATTTTGACCTGAATATAGGAAGTTTGGGGAATTGAGTTAGAAGTTATGGATTTGTGTTTAGAGTTCCGCAAAAAAGAGGCATAATTTAAAAAAAAAATGTGTTTAAGCAAACGAGAAAAACTGTAAACCATGTGCATTTTTAGTAAAACTCTATGTTTTAATATGACAACATTTTTATGACAGTGCTCGTTCAAAGAAGCGGAAATAAATCAATTTAGCAGTTCAGTTTTGGCTTTTGAGGTTTAAATCTCTCACAATCACATGATCCCATAATGTTCTCATAAGCACACATCACAAGACAAAGAAGGATCATGAAAGAATCCACAGTCTTAAGGAAATTCAATGGCCAAATAGGAAGTGCAATAAAATAACCACAATATTACACTTTTTGTGTCCAAATGTCCTAAAATGCTTACATATTTTCCTGTAAACTGAACTTTAACTGGCTCTTGTGAGGAAATGTTGATTTTCTGTTTGTTACAATTAAAACCTGTTGCTCAACTTAATTTTATTGCCCTATTGTTTAGCTCTGGAAAAACTCACTTTAAAAGGAAAACTTGAATTACTTTAATTTTTGGAAAAGGTTTTTGTAGGAATCCGATTCGATTTATTTTTTATTAATATACCAATATTCTGATATATGCATGCATGCATGCATAAGTTTTGTTTTATTTTTTATTAAAGGTGTATTTATCCTTTAACATTCTCTGGTTTCTTTACTTTATTGTTCTACAGTGTTGATATTTCTAAAACCAATTAATAGAATGAATATTTATAAATAAATAAACAGATAATGTTGAAAAAAAATCTTGCTTATATAATCATATCACTAGTGTTACATCTAATGACGTATTAACTTTTGTTTTTATTATTTATACAAAGAGTGTTATTGGCGTTTGTATTGTTGTTCTCTTTCTCTCTCACTCCTTCTCTCTTCTAGTGTGTTTGTGCCTAATAGGTTAATGTTTAATAGCCTAATAGGTAAATTAGCACATGAAAATTTTATGTAAGGTCATTTAGGAGTGACAAAAACTTTGCCGCATTTCTAAATACTTCTTTTGGCCCGGTCTTCGGTCATCTGTTGATAATTTTTGTTGCTCTTGTGATGCTTGTCAGCGCATCGGAAAGACTGTATCCCATACCCAAAATATCCCAAAGTCTTATGCAGAAGGTTTTATCTGATGTACCGAAGTGTGATGCATATATAGATAATGTGGTACTGTATTCGGATAGTTGGACAGAGCATTTAACCAATCTTGAGTTATTGTATACCCGAATGTCAGACGCTTCTCTGACTGTAAATCTCACAAAGTGTGAATTTGCGAAAGCAGAGGTGACAAATTTGGGAAAGAAAGTGGGTCTCGGAAGTGTAAGACCTATAGAAGTGAAGGTTTCTGCGATAATAGATTATCCAGCTAGTGTTGTGACCCCACTTACTGATTTACTGGAAATTTGTATGGTCTACTGAGTGTGAGCAAGCTTTTTTGTCTGCTAAAGATCTTCTGTGTCATGCACCCATTCTTAAAGCTCCAGATTTCCACCGCCCTTTTAAATTGCATGTGGATCTGAGTTCAGTTGGTGTGGGAGCAGTGTTATTACAAGAGGACAATATGGGTATTGATCATCCTGTGTGCTATTTTTCCAAAAAGTTTACAAAGTGCCAAAGTAATTATAGCATAATTGAAAAGGAAGCTCTGGCATTGGTGCTAGCGCTCCAGCACTTTGAAGTTTATTTGGGAAGAAGTAGTGTGCCCATTATTGTATTTACTGGCCACAACCTTCTGACGTTCCCTTCCCGTATGTGCAACGCCAACCAATGATTGATGCGGTGGGTGTTGATCGTACAAGAGTACAATCTGGATATTAGGCATCAGAAAGGCATTGATAATGTGATCGCAGATGCGCTGTCCAGGGTAATGTGTGAAGAACGATAGAGGTGTTTCATGAAGGGGAATACAGGAAAAATGTATTACTTTTGTTTTTATTATTTATACAAAGAGTGTTATTGGCGTATGTATTGTTGTTCTCTTTCTCGCTCACTCTCTTCTAGTGTGTTCGTGCCTAATAGGTTAATGGTGATCATCTGCGCTCATCCACCTGTGTGCGCCGTCCACGCCCTGACTGGTGCGTGTTCGCTGACTTCTAGCACAAAATGGCAGAGAGAGCGAGAAGAAGGGGAGAGACATCACGGCGTTTGAGGTTGTTCCGCTCTCCAAGCCCACGAGCGCTTATCGCACTAGTTGCACTCTTTGTTGAGTTTCCACAATGTCTCCTGAATTGAAGATTTCTTTAATTATTAGTTAAGAGTTCTTTTTGGGTAATGTAGAGTGGAGGATACCCATTCGTTTTCTCCTGTTTAATGGTTAGTTAAGGAGTGAGGGAAGTTATATGTTGTTTTGTTTTGTTTTCTTTTAAGTATAGGCAAGTTAATATTTATTTCCCTTTTAGGTAGAGGTATTTTTGGGTTTTCTTTTGGTTCGGGCCCTCCTCCTGAGGTAATATATTCTTTTTTCATATTTTTCTGTTTTCATATTATTGATATTATTCCCTTGTGAACTCTTGATTGAGTTAAAATAAAAGGTACTTCAGCCATTTAAAAATGAAACTTGTGGTTGATTGTGATTGTGTGGGCCTGGCGAGCTGGAGATCCTCAAAGTCTCTCCACTGTTTATTGTTTGTCGTTCCCGATTTACCCATAGATTGAAAGGGGAGGACGTAACACTAGCAAAATCATAACAGATAAATTGTGAATAATCAATATACTGATCAGCAGTATTCTCAAATCCATTTATATCCATAATCTGATATGTTGTTTAGTAAAACAGGATATTCATTTAGAAAAAAAAAAAAAAACAGACCATGACTTGACTTTTGGGATTTGATCAATAAAATGGTCTCCGCATGACAGACATGAAATATAAGAGAGACTTGTACTGATGTAAATCTAAATAGGGTTCATTTTTATTTCATAGTGACTAAACGCAGGCCTGACCTTGACCTCAGGATGATCAGGCGCGACTCCAAACCGCACCAGTCCAAACGGCACTGGCAGTCGCTCGTAAATGTCTACGGCTGCATCCTGCCGAGCCTGAAAGTGATACAATGAAATGATCAATCTAAAACAAACAATGGGTGATTTGTGCAAAAATGCTACTAAACACTGAAAATGATGAGTTTGTCTCTATCCCACAGACACAGGATTAAAGATCAGCACTCAAACCCTCAGACGGCCTGCTATTTCTGCAAAGCACTTGTGATTCAACCTGTTGTTCCTCTTTCATACTTCAGTGGTTTGATTAAAAGTCTTCAAGTGCCAGAACATTGTGTCTATGTCAAAACCAGCAGCATTGTTAAAGACTTTACTGTGGGAATCAAAGTGACTCTGTAGATGTGGGGCAAAAGTAAACCTCAAGGACAGCTGCTGTAATTTACCTGGACGGCTTTCAAAGAAAATAACTTTCAAGTTCACTGTCACGCAAAACCCTGGGAAAACTAAGAGGTTCATATGCAATCAGCAAAGTTTGTCAACCTAAAAGAACCAAATCAGCTAAAGCTAGATTAAATCTTTCCAGAGAACGTATTTATGAGGACTGGCGCGCATACCTTCAGGAGCTGTTGTGCTGTGTAAAAACCCGCAGGACCTCCACCTACGATACACACTCTTGGACCGGATGAGGAGGACAACCCACGTACACCTGGCAACATGACAGAAACACAACATGTTTTTATTATATGACATTATTCAACAGAGAATGATTGAGCAATCGCGTTAAACCACACACAGTTTCAACACACTGTGAGCATGATTTTTATGAGAAGAAGACAGGATGTTTGATCTAAGATCTATCCATCTATCTATCTATTCTTACTTTTCTGACAATTGCAAATTTTTATCTCACAATTCTGACTTGTTTCGCGGAATAGTGAATTTATATCTCTTGATTCTGACTTTTTTCAAGCTATTCTGTTTTTTTTTTCTCTTTTTCAGAATTGTGAAATATAACCTCGCAATTGTAAGAAAATATTTTTCCTCTGAATCTGACTTTATAACTCGCAAATTGCAAGTTTATACGTCACAATTCAGCTATTTTGGACTCTGTAGCCCCTCTTAAATGCAAATCCCCAAAATTTAAATCACCACCATGGTTAGATGATACCACCCGTTCACTTAGACAGATCTGTCGGAAAGCAGAGAGGAGATGGAAAAAAAATCATCTTACTGTCTCTTTCGAAATATTTAGGAACTCCCTGGTGAACTTTTGGAAAGCAGCCAGAAAGGCAAGAGCTAAATTATTTTCTGATATTATCAGTAAATACTCTCATACCCCTAAAATACTGTTCAGAACTATAAATTCAATAATTAATCCCCATATATCCAATGAAGCAGAAACATCTGCTGACATATGTGAGAGATTGAGGTTTTTCATTGAAAAGATTGATGGCATTCGATCTTCCCTTATTCCTTCTTACTCTTAACACTCTGCTTGAATGTCCAGTTAATACAGCCAAATTTAACAGCTTTCAGCCAGTGTCTTGTTTGATCTGAGGAACTTAGTGATGCGGATGAAATCTACAACCTCGGCCCAGGATGTTGTTCCTTCTGATATCATTAAAGGTTCTTTTGATATAATTGGTTCTAGCATCCAAACAATTATCAATTCCTGCTTAGTCTCTGGCACTGTTCCTGCATTTTTAAAGCATGCAGTTGTCCACCCACTGCTTAAAAAGCCCAATGTTGATGTAAAATGTTTGAATAATTATCGTCCTCTCTCAAAATTGCCTTTTCTTTCAAAAGTTATGGAAAAAGTTGTCCAATCACAGTTACTTCCGTTTTTAAATTCGACTATGGTATTTGAACCATTTCAATCAGGTTTTGCAACCTATCATAGCACTGAAACGGCTTTGCTAAAAGTGATGAATGATTTGCTACTTGCGGTTGACTCCGGTGAAAATGCAGTTTTGATTTTATTGGACTTAAGTGCCGCTTTTGACACAGTTGATCACGACATCCTTTTGTCACGCCTTGAACATTGGGTAGGTATTAAGGATACAGCATTATCGTGGTTTAAGTCATATCTTAAATCCAGGACACTTTCAGTGGCTATCGGCCAGTTTTCCTCATCATCAGTTTCTCTCCCTTGTGGGGTTCCTCAAGGGTCCATTCTGGGGCCCTTACTTTTTAATCTGTACATGCTTCCACTTGGTAATATAATTAGGAAATATAAAATCTCTTTTCATTTCTACGCTGATGATTCTCAGTTATACGTTCCATTAAAATCTAGACATTCTCTGCAGCCTCTTATGGACTGTCTGAAGGACATTAAAATCTGGATGGCGAATAATTTCTTCTAGCTAAATAATGAAAAAACTGAGGTGATTATTTTTGGTCCCTCTAAAACCAGAAACTCTATAGTTAGTAACTTAGTCTCACTCCATATGTTACATCACATGCAAAAAATGTAGGTGTTATTTTTGACTCTGAGCTTTGCCTTGAAAAGCAAATTAGCTCAGTTGTTAAAAACAGCTATTATCAATTGAGACTCATTTCTAGACTTAAATCAACACTTTTCTTTCAAGACTTGGAAAAAGTTATTCATACATTTATCACATCACGATTAGACTACTGTAATTTCTTATACCTAGGTCTTCCCCAATCTTCACTGGCTCGTTTGCAGATGTTCCAGAATGCAGCAGCCAGATTGTTAACTGGTGCAAAAAAACGTGATCATATCATTCCAATTTTAGCGTCACTCCACTGGCTTCCTGTCTCTTTTAGAATTCAATTCAAAATTTTGTTGATTGTTTTTAAGGCACTTAATGGACAAGCCCCATCTTACATTTCTGATCTGATCTCATTTAATTCTACTCCTAAGTCCCTCAGATCTGCTAATAAAGCTCTTTTATATGTCCCACGGTCACGACTTAAGTTTAAAGGTGACAGAGCCTTTGCAGTAGCTGCTCCACGGCTATGGAATCAGTTGCCACCTGACATTAAGAGTGCTCCGTCTATTTCGGTTTTTAAGTCTAGACTTAAAACACATCTTTATTCTATGGCCTTTCCTGAATTTTAATTTATGGATTAGTATTGTTATCTTGGATTTTAATTTGTATTTTATTTTATACTTTACTGTATTTTATGATTGTTTTGTACAGCACTTTGGTCAGTGTAAGCTGAATTTAAATGTGCTCTATAAATAAAATTTACTTACTTTTACAATTCTTAGAAAAAGTCAGAATTACTAGACTAAAGTCAGAATCAAGAGATATAAATTCGCAATTGCGAGAAAAAAAATCAGAATCACAAGATCTATCAAAGATCTATCTATCTATCTATGAAACTAGGGCACAACACATCAAAATTTGATTGATGACCCCTCATAAAATATGTCCATAAAAATTCCATACCCGCAAAAAGCATAACACAACTTAAAATAAAAATAAATAAATAAAAATAAAAAAGTTATTTTACCAAAGAGGGCTGTGTTACAGAAAAATGTCATTTCATTTTAATTTGTTAATATGAATTAATTTAATAATTTCTTTATTCACACTTTTTCAAGCCTAAAAACTTTGAAACGAGCATAAACACACGCACACACATACACACTCGCACTCATGCAGTTATTTTATGGCTGTGCTAGACAGAGAAAGTATGTCTGGCAGAGACGCAATGTGAAAACAAACATCTTTTAAGGACTTGTCTGTTTTACAAAAGATGTAGGCAAGATGTCTGGAGAGAACTGTGGTTGCACAGCATCAGACAAAGTTCACCCCGGGTGAAGGTATTGCAGGGCGTTTTGCAATGTAGATCTGGCGAGAGTAAGTGGGAAATTCTGTGAAATCTGCCACAGTGTCAGACAAAGTTCAGCAGATGAAAAAAAGTATGTTCCCTTAGGGCAGGTGTGTCAAACTCATGTAGTTTTCAAATAAGCCTGAAGGACTTGATTAGTTGGATCAGGAGTGTTTAATTGGAGTTGGAGCCAAACTCTACAGGGCTGTGGCCCTCCAGTTTGACACCCCTGCCTTAGGATATTCCAGAGTCTTTTGCAATGTATGCAAACGTAGGATTTGCTGTCAACTTTATACCAATGTTCAGGACAAGAATAAAGTAAATTGTTGTCTCCCCACATAGGTTTTTACTAGTGCTGTCAAACGATTAATCGCATCAAAAATAAAAGTTCTTGTTTACATAGTATGTGTATGTATTGTGTATATTTATTATGTATATATAAATACACACACATGCATGTATCTATTTTTGAAAAATATGTTATGTTTATATATTAATTATATTTATATAATACAATTTTTATAAATATAAATACATGTAAATATTTTCAAAATATATGCTGTATGTGTGTGTATTTATATATACATAATAAATATACACATATTATGTACACAAAAACTCTTATTTTGGACGCGATTAATTGTTTGACTAGTTTTTACTAGCACTAGTTTTTACAAGCTGGTAATAACATACTAAAATAAACAGACCCGAGAGAGCAAGAATGGTGTACAACTACTGTTTTATAGTAAAGGAAACAAAAGATCTAACCACACTGTGTGAATGTGAACGGAAAACCTCTCAAAGACGCAGTAGTGTGTTTAGGCACCACGCAAAACATACAACTGAACTGAATTCTAGCGAGGGGGAAAAGTACATATACAGTACCTCATTTATTCCTTTCAAATATGACTTTAAACCTTACCACATGCGAGAAAGGCTTTTTTTCTTTACTAATTCAACCAGCTGGAGAATGCAAATTCCATCGGCCCCTACTCATCTAAAAAATATTATGTCTGTGATCATCAGGCAAGATTTAACATATCATATGACCAACTTTAAGACTTTTTTCTTAACCTATGGAAGCTAGTGTCTGTCACCGAACAAAAATAAAAAAGGTAATTGCAACTTTTTATATCTCACAATTCTGACTTTTTTTAACTTGCAGTTGTGTGTTATGAAGTCGTAATCACAAGATATAAACTCCCTCGTTTGCGGTAAAACTTAAAGAGCTTAACGCAGATGTTGTTTTTGACAGCCTCATAGAAATAAATAAATATAAACTTGCAATTCGGACTCAATTCTGACGTGCAATTGCAAGTTATAAAGCCAGAACTGTGTGATATAAACTCGTAATTCTAAATGCAGACCTTGAGCCAAAAACTCACCACCAAACACCAATGACTTGTACATACACTGTATAGATAAAAGTATCGGGACACCCCCTTCTTTAGAACAGAAAAATGCACTTCCAAAACTGCGGCAACAACGATGGGAACATAATTCATGTATTTAAAAATTGTATTTCCATCTCTGTTGCAACAGTTTTGGAAGTGTCTAAAATGACTGTACCCATATGTACAAGTCATTGGTGTTTGGTGATGAGTTTTTGGCTCAAGGTCTGCATTTACAGTCACACCAGAGCCAGTGTTCAACTGGGATTAGGACTTGGTTTTATGCAGACCAGTCAAGTTCTTCCACACTGACTCAATCAATCATTTTCTTTTTGAACCTTGCCTTATACACAGAGGCATTATCATGTTAAAATAGAAAAGGGTCCTGTCCAAACTGTTGCTATAATACTAGAAGCACACAATTTCCTAGAATATCATTATATGCTTAAACATTAAGATTTGTACTCATACAAATTACTAAAGTAGTCAAACCTGTTCATTAGAAGGGGGCGACCCAATACTTTTGGCAATATAGTGTACTTTTATGGGTTACTCCACCCCAAAATGAAATTTTTGTCATTAATCACTTACCCCCATGTCGTTCCAAACTCGTAAAAGCTTTGTTCGTCTTCGTAACACAATTTAAGATATTTTGGATGAAAGGCTTATGACTGTCCCATTGACTGCCAAGTAATAGACACTGTCAGGCCCAGAGAAGTATGAAAAACAACATCAAAATATGCAATAGCGTATGCTGTTCTATGTCAGCCACACCACACGTTTTCTACGCTTTGATCTGAACAAAAACAGCGTATCCGTGTACCGTGGCTGACACAGAACAGCATACGCTATTTGTGTCCAGCAAATATTCTCCAAAATGGTGCTACGGTGATGCAGAGATGACGAATTGTTGAATAAATTTGTTATTTTTCGTTATTTTAAAGTATTCTCGTCGCTTCATAACAGTCAGATTGAAGCACTGATGGCAGATGGATTATTTTGACGATGTCTTTCATACTTTTGTAGACCTTGATAGTGTTAATTCTTTGGCAGTCAATGGGACAGTCACAAGCCTCCTGGTGTTCATCCAAAATATCTTAAATTGTGTTCCGAAGACGAACGAAGCTTTTACAGGTTTGGAACGACATGGGGGTAAGTGATTAATGACAAAATTTTCATTTTGTGGTGGAGTATCCCTTTAAATATGAAGAGCTCATTTGCAAAAACAGATAGCTCCGTTTTTAACAAGTTCAAAAATTGTGCATTCCAGTTAATCTCAATCAAACTGCAGTTGGGTTATTTTGATTAGGTTAAAGAATAACTAAAAACACAATGAAAACAATAAAAAAAACATGATTTTTAAAAATAAAAAAAGGAAGTTATCTATTTTTGCAAATAAACTCTTCATAAGTTTACATGAAAACGCAGATTCCCTTATGACACCATGAAGACAAACACATATTGTTAAGTGTCACATAATAAACTCACCGCCTTCGGCTGGAAGACATCGGGATGCGCGTGACAGGCCGTGGATCTTCATGACAGACCCTCTCACGAGGTTTATCGTCATCATCATCTTCATCAGATGAAATGCAGTATAAAAACAACAGTCCAAGTCCAACAATGACTCTGTTATGAAGCCAAAAGCTGCTTATGGAGCTCTGATCCCTCAGCGCGTGCTCTTGGGTCACATTCGTGGACTTGCATTCATGTATGCGTTCATCTGAACTTCATGAAATAAAACTGAAATAGATCTGTATCAAAGATTTGCACTGTGCATTTCTACTGTCTGCTTCTGATTGCACCAATTCTGTTGAACTGGGTCCATTTGGAGTAAACAAAAACTGCCCGGTTTTGAGATGTTGAGTGCACAAATAAAGACGAAAGAAGGAAATACTATTTTGAAGTGTGCATGACAATTATATGAACAAGTAGCACAGCAGAGCTGCTCTTATAAATGCAACAACACGCTGTTAAATAAAGTATCCGAAATACGGTGCATATGACGAAATATATCGTTTTAAAAAAAAAAGCACGCGGTGCATAAAAACGCAAAAGTGACAATTTAAAAGAAAACCTACAAGTTTAAGGCTATAAGTAAAGTGTCCTTACTTCTGTTCAAGTGTGCATCACTTAAAGTTCTCCGTGATAAACGAATGCTCCGATTAAACGTTCCTCCTCGGTGAACGTGCCGCTTTCCGCTGTCTTTTGTTGATCATTTCATGCACAGCCGCACTTTATTCCTCGAAGTTTGCGGTTTCACTGCTCATCTGAGTGATTTTATCAGTTTAACCTTGACTGAAGGTCTCAGACTGTGTGCAGATATATTACACACAGCGACAAGGCCATGGACTCATTCACATCAGTAGAGTTCAGTATCTGATCGTGATTTATGGGGGTTTTGTCTCCTTAGTACGATTATTCTCGTTTTATGACCTAAATTTATTTAAAAAAAATTACCATATGTGCCAATCAGACTGTATTTGCCTTGTTAAAAAGAAAAGAAAAGAAAAGAAAAGAAAAGAAAAGAAAAGGTGCAGTGAATGTGAATGAGCTGTTGCTCAATTGACTACTATTGCACAAATATGGATCAATGTCCAATTTCATTAGACTACTTTGGCTGTTCATTTTCTTATCGCTATTCCAGTACAACCACAACAAATTGCATTGTAGCAGCTGAAATGTCAGTAACATGCTGCATATTCGTTCATGTGTGTGAAAGTGGGTGAACGCAGATAAAGTGGTCCACCATCCACTTTTTGTTAAACATTTAATTTAGATAGATGTTTTCTTTTCTTCATTACTTTTGTTAAGTTTAAAGTCCAGCTAATAATTCACTTAGAATACAGTTCATATAATATGTTTGCAAGGTATAGCCTACCATTAAACATTTTGATAACATGCACCCAGACAAATTTATTTTCAGGTGGGCCATGAGCCCTGATTTATTAAAAAATGATCCTGTATCTTAATAAAAATAAAAAATAAAAACCCACATGGTTTAGTAACACCTATTATCAGACAAGCATAGGCCTATACATATTTACCAAACCCAAAAACAAATAGACTAGGGCTATGAGTAAAATTCATCAGTAAGGCTAACTCAATTCATGTGTGGAATTCAAAACAACAGACAGAACATGTTGTGTTGATATGATGAAATCTGAATATTCAGAAATCAGAACATTGATGAAAATGAACTCATTCAACTCATACAACATTCAAATTATGACTGCAGCAACAAACAGGCTTTTCTCTGATCCTTTCTTCACTCCACAGATTGAACAATTCATGCCTTGTCTTCCTTTTTATTCTCTCTTTCTTTTCTTCCATCTCTGACTTGAATTTCTGCATCATTTCTATTTCTAAAAATGTAGATTAAACATCAACTATAAAATAACCAATGAATATCAATGTTTTAATGAAATTGAGTATAATTAATAAAAATTGAAGGTCGCCCACTTTATCTGAATCCCACCTGCCCACTTTTTCTAACACATTCAGCCAAAGCAGGCCAACAATATGTAAACACCTTACTAGAAAACAGTGCTGTCAAACGATTAATCGCAATTAATCGCATCCAAAATAAAAGTTTTTGTTTACATAATATATGTGTGTATACTGTGTATATTTAAATACACACACATACAGCATATATTTTGAAAATATTTCCATGTATATATTTATATTCATTTTATTGATATTATATAGAAATATTTTAAATGTATAAACATAACATATTTTTCTTAAATATATACATGCATGTGTGTGTATTTATATATACATAATAAATATGCACAGTATACACACATATATTATGTAAACAAAAACTTTTATTTTGGATGCGATTAATCGCGATTAATCGTTTGACAGCACTACTAGAAAACTAACATTTTTTTTAAATTTGTATTCTTTGAATTTGATTTGATATGTGACTCTGGAGCACAAAACCAGTCTTAAGTCGTTGGGGTATATTTGTAACAATAGCCAAAAATACATTGTATGGGTCAAAATTCTTGATTTTTCTTTTATGCCAAAAATCATTAGGATGTTCAGTAAAGATCATGTTCCATGAAGATATTTTGTAAATTTCCTACTGTAAATATATCAAAACTGCATTTTTGATTAGTAATATGCTTTGCTAAGAACTTCATTTGAACAACTTTAAAGGGCATTTTCTCAATATTTCGATTTTTTTACACCCTCAGATTCCAGATTTTCAAATAGTTGTATCTCAGCCAAATATTGTCCTATCCTAACAAACCGTACTACATCAATGGAAAGCTTATTTATTCAGATTTCAGATGATGCATAAATCTCAATTTTGAAAAATTGACCCTTATGACTGCTTTTGTGGTCCAGGGTCACATATTTGATCCCTGCATGCAGCAACCTCTCCAAGGCCTATTAGGAGAACAGCAAAGCAGTGGACTATCCAATCTGCAGCTTCCCTCATCAACAATTCTAGTGACCCATCACGGTTTCTCATCTGCCCCCACAGACATTAATTCAACCTGTGAGCATTTGCACTGGCACGTTTTGCACATCTTGCATTAAAGTACACTAATGTACAGTTAAACGTCTTCAACGGTGAACATCTACACTGCCCCACATTTACACTTCCAGCACCAAATGCACAGCTAATATATTTATTATATTTCTGCTTCTTGTATAATAATAATAATAATAGTAATCGTGTTCTTGTACTCTTATTGTCTTTGTTAGCACCAATACATCAAGACATTTCTCATAAGTACACCCGCACAGTACTTGGCAAAAAAGATGATTTTGATTCTGCATTATAGGAGAGCCTGGCACATTTCCTGTTCTGGATTACTGCCTGGTTTATGTGTATATTGTGATCTCACTCTCTACAAAGCAGTTGTAGAACCATGTTTAAAGTCATTTTTCAACGGTTTATATTGCAGCTTGGCGTTAAACCAGTAGAAGTCTTATTCAGGCAGCTGTGTGTGCGTCACATGCACAGAACACTATAGTAACCACGTTAATGAATTGCCGGGATCTGCTGCCACGTCTCAAGAACTGCATCACTGCTGAGAAAAAAGAAGGGAAAAAAAACACAGGAAAAAAATCTAGATGGCTCATCACTTTGGATGTGAATAGCCAGCTGCTTTGATCAAATCAGCCCTATCCCAGCAAACCAGTCACATCCGAACAGACTGCATTCCCTTCAATTAGTGTTGTGCTAAACAACATCCACATTCACTATATTCATGGCCTCTTATTCATGGACACTTTTACCCTTGAAAAAGACACTTAACCCTGAATCGTTCAGTGAGTCACCTTGAATATGTCCACAAGTGTCCTTGTAAAGACTCGTTTGATAAGAAAACAAGATTATAACAGATAGCAGCCCTCCACAGGAGGCTTTTTTGTGGTTCAGCAACAAGATTTAGCTGGTAGATCTGTTATTCAGAAACTGAGGGTTTATGTTTTCAGAATGTGTGTGATTTTTACCAAGCAATACTGCTATACCATACTTTAGAAGAGACCACACACAGACACACACACACACACACACACACACACACACACAAAATAAATATACTAACTTTACTGATAAAAATTGGAGTTGGATTCAGCCTTGAAACAATTCAGGAACCTATAGTAAATAATTTCAAAGAAAGTAAAATAACTTTAAAATCTAGCTTGGCAGTCATGCTCTCCATTCACTATTGTTGCATAAACAAGAGCAGTTTGTCAAAGAAAATGATGATATTTTTTACTGGTTTCTACAAAGTTTTTGCATCAAAAATACTAAAATGGGAAAATCTCTACTGTCTCTTATTTGCTTTCAAATGTAAATACTTATTAACTTTCACTTAAGTCTTTTTTTTTTTTTTTTACTTTTTTTTTTACTTCACTGACAAGAAAATGGTGTAGGTAGGATTTACTTTAAAACCACTTTCACTCAGAAATTGCTAGTAAATATTTACAAAGAAACTGCAAGTAACTTAAAAAATTAGCTTGATAGTCATGCTCTGCATTCATTTTTATTGTAAGCACAAGCAGGTTAGTTATAGTTAGATGAGTAAAGTTTATGAACAACTCGAGATAGATTAGTAGATGTTGATAACATGTTGCTTGCATGATTTAGGATATAGCTAACATGATTTAACATGGTTTTAACATGTTTTTAGAATGATTAACATGTTGCTAGCGTGTTTCTAGCATAATAAACATCTCTGCAAACAAGCCTGCACTGGCCCTTTATGGGCTGCCTTTAGGGCCCCTGATAATTTGCTCATTGGGCAAAACTTTGGGCCCTTAGCACTGACAGTGCACGGGCAGCCCTCACTTAGCCTCCAGGAAGCCTAAGTGCTGTTTTATTGAAAACAATAAAGTTTGAAGTCACTGTTATGGAGGTAAGCGCTTGCTTTAGTTGGGTTCCGGACCCTTGACTTTTTAACTCAAGCTTTTCTCTGGCTGCTGTAACTGTGTGTTTCTGAAGCAGATTTGATATGTAAAAAAAGTTGCAAGAAGAAAAACTGATTTGATCTCTGAGGATATTATTTAGATTTAATTATTTCACGTTATAGTAGCCCTAGAGTACAACTGCATGAAACTTTTTCCTGTTTTAATATTTTGAACATTTTTAAGTCGTTATGCAGAAATTATTTGGATGGGATCATGTAGACTCACACAGATATCAAGATTCAGCGTATGAACCTCAACAATGGTGACAGTCAAGAAAATATTCAGATCAACTCTGAACATCACAAAACAAGCTTTTCGTTGATTGTCACCATTGTTGAGGTTCATACTCTGAATCTTGATATCTGTGTGAGTCTACATGATCCTGTCCAAATAATTTCTGCATAACGACTTAAAAATGTTCAAAATATTAAAACAGGAAAAAACTCCATGCAGTGGTATTTTAGGGCTATTATAAAGTTAAATTATTAAACTTAATGTTCTCACAGATCAGCCTCTGGATGAGATCAGTGAATCAGGACACTACATGATGACTGAATCATCAATAAGTAACCATCACCATCTGATCAGTTTGTCTTCTCACAACTTTTGCTATAACAAATGTGCTTCAGAAACACACAGTTATAGCAGCCAGAGAAACATTAAAGTTAAGAAGTCAAGGGTCAAGAGCCCAACTAAAGCAAGCGCTTACCTCCATAACGGTGACTTCAAACTTTATTATTTTCAATAAAACAGCGCTTAGGCTTCCTGGAGGCTAAGTGAGGGCTGCCCGTGCAGGGCCAGTGCTAAGGGGCCAACGTTTTGCCATTGAGCAAATTCTCATGGGCCCAGCGCTGCCAGCCGTAAGTGGGCCCGTGAAGGGCCAGTGCAAGCTTGTTTGCAGGGATGTTGCTAGCATGATTAACATGTTGCTAGTATGTTCCTAGCATGATTGGCATGTTACTGTCATGTTTCTAGCATGATTAGCATGTTGTTAGCATGATTTAACACAGTTTACATGTTTTGCTAACATGTTTTTAGGATGATAAGCAGATTAGCATGTTGCTAGCATGTTGCTAAAGTGTTTCTAGCATGATAACCATGTTTCTAACATTATTAATATTTTGTTAGCATGTTTATTGCATGATTAGCATGTTTCTGACATATTGACCATAATCACCATTTTCTAATTTTTCATTGTTTTCTCATATCTTTTCTAACTGATCGATTTTTTTTTTTTTTTTTTTTTGTTAAATGAATGATTAAAACTACAAAATGTCCCATAGACTTTCATTGAGTGGGTCAAAACTTTTGTACAATAAGGCTTATAGAGTATTTAATCAAAGCAGATACAAAAATGACTGAAGGTGCTTGCCCTGGAAAAATTACTTTTGGCATAGAATCAGCCAAGATAATTGCTGCATAGTTGAAGTTACACACAAAACGTGAGTGAAACTTCAGTGAAACTCTTGGTGCTTTCCTGTGTCAACAATGGAAATAATAACAGCCTAACAGGTTTCACTGAGATGAGATAGGAACGTGCATTTCCATTCGCTGGTGGTAGTTTTAGGATTTCAGAAACAAATAAAGCATCCAAACAGCTGAAAATCGACCTTATTTGAACTAGAAATGAATAGAAACATCATTATTCTTTGACTTCTGCTGGAGAGTGACACAAATTCCTGCATAATTGTTGGTTCATCTTTAAGTAGTGTATCAATCAAACAAAAGCAATTTAAACAATGCGACAGGCTGGAGTCTGTCTAATGATTTCCCACAGTTTTACAGCACAATTTACTTGTTTTATTCAAAAACTGAGACACTAAATGCCACTGTGTTCTTGTGATATTTAAAAGCTATCAAATATGCTTCAGTAAACACTGACTAGTGAACTTATATAAACAGAGCAGCTCTGTGCATTATCAACTGGTTTTACCTGCATCGTTTGTTTAATTGTGCACTGCAGACATGCATATGCGATGTGAGTATGTGATAATTTCTTAGTTTGTACAATAGAGAAGTTGCACTAATATTTACAAATGATTTACATCATGAAATACTTTCAGTTTCCAAATGAGGGCATTTTCCATCACCTGAACATGCTTGCACCTGTTCAGATAACAGCCTGCTGCACCTTTAACCTGATCCTGGTATTTGTTCACCATTGTTATTAACCTTTTGAAGTGTACTTAACTGCTCAATTCCAGATTTTATTTTTAAACGGACGATAAATGTTTTATTTTGGGTGTCTCATTCAAAGAAACTCAATGCAAACTCACTCACGTGGCAGACAAACAAAGCAGACACATGCCGACATGGAAAACGTGTCCTCAAAAGACATGAGGTTAGATAAGCAAATTACCCTATTCATTCTAGGTCATGTTTTATTTTTCTATAATGTTGAACCTATGCAGTTCATGCTCATTTTAATGCATAGATTGGCACTTCATTTCACTTCAATGTGAAAACTGGGTTCAGAAGCAAGATGTGCTTATATCAATTACTTCAACTTATATCAACAAGACTAAGCAAACGCTTAAAGATTTGCTGCTGATTTACAGGCCATGAAACATGTCTACATAAAGACTGAGCATCTTTCTTGTTTATGTATATGTTGAGAAAATTTTCGCACAATCATTTAAATATATCTCTCAATATGACTCCTTAGGGGCTCTTTACATAAAAACACAGTAGCAATAATTTTATTTTGAAATATGACAAAAAGGCACTATAAACCAAATTGCATTCAAGTCTTTTTAAGTTTTTTAAAAAATATTATAGATTACAAAGTATATTATATTTTTAAATTAGGCTATATTTTAAATGTGCGTTCAGTGTCGGAATGTCTGTTTTTGTTTCCGTCTGTGTGTCGCCGCCCACTGCCAGTTTACTCAATTGTATTTCTATTTCGACACCCCAGGTTGCCAGTTGGCAGAAAACACTGCATATTTCAGTTATGGAATCCAGCAAATGAACTGGGTCAGAGATCGCAGATTCTACCCGACCTAAAAAACCTCGGCATCCAAATAAAAAAAATCATTATGACCAGAGGAATATTAAAACGCAGATAAATCAACTCATCAACTTAAAAGAGCAAGGCTCGTCGCGTGTCCTCAATCTGGAAACCCCGCGTGAGCACTGAGTTTAAGAAGGAGGGAGCTCTGTCCAATATTTTGTATTTGGACTGCAGTAGACTATTTCAACCTCTAGCTGTCAATATTACATAACTGCACCTTTAAATGAACTAAATATTTCAATATTCTGCAAATGCTAGCATCTCACTTTAACTCAGTGTGATAATATGGTATACAAAACAATCAAGCCAGATGATAAAAAGTTGTCAAACATTCATCTTTACAGAGTATCAAAAGTCTTTGTACAAAAACAGTTTGAAGATACAGAAAATTAAAAAAGTTTTTTTTTCTTTCACACAACAAATAAAGAAAATTCCTGAGGTCTGTCAATATAGGAGCTTGGTTATACACTCAGAAAAAACGGTACAAAAGCTGTCACTGGTGCAGTACCCTTTCAAAAGGTACTAATATGTACACTTTAGGTATGAATTTGTAACTTTAAGGTACTAATATACACCGTTTAGGGGTAAATAAGGTACAAAGGTGTACCTTTTGAAAAGTTACCGCACAGTGTTTGAGAGTAACTAGTTACATGTAACAAAATTACGTATTTTAATTACAAAACGTACATCTGTACTAAGATCTGCAGAATTTTCTCCGCCTCATTGTCTCTGATAATAAAGTCTAATTCTAGCATCAAAACCTCAAGACTTTGAGAGTAATTCTTTACATCTGAATATTTTCGCACACATACAGATTTGATTGATTTCTTTCCCAAGTTGCATTGACTGCTCTAAAATCTGAGACACCAATGTTTCAGGAGTTTAGGACACTTGCTTATTCGATAACTGTTTTATTTCCTATTTGGGTTTATGTATATGCTTTATTTTTTAGGATTAACAGATTTTTTCCTTTGCATTGTTAGATGCAAGTGTTTTCCTTCATAGCTATGCAATGCTCTGATTTCAAAAACAGTATCATTAAACTATATCTTGTTATGATTTTAAACCTGTATTTAACCTCAGAACGATCTCAAAGTAAAAAGCAGAGCTAAAGTCTGATTTTGTGTTGGCTGTGCTTTAATATTAAATTACTATAATCTCAATTCAAGTGATGAGGGATTTAGAAAGTCTGACAGTAATCGGTGTTGAGTACTACTGTATGGTTAACCCAGCCTGCTTTACATGTTTGAAAATGATTACCGGTTGAAAACATTCATTGGAAATTTAGAAAAGTTATCAAAAAGTAATCAAATGTAATTAGGTACTTTAATAAAGTAATTTAAATAGTTACGCTACTTATTAGGGTATAATACTAATATAATAATAGGGTTAATTATATGAAATAGGGTAACTTGTATTCTGTAACCTATTACATTTCCAAATTAACCTTCCCAACACTGGTACCGCCCCAGTGACAGATTTTGTACCTTTTTTTCTGAGAGTGTACAGACTTGAGATCATTTAACATAATAAGTCTGATCAAACAGATCAATAGCATTCCTTGTTTCATAGAAATCAATATAAAACAGAACATACAGCTTAGGATAAGAGTACTCTCTAGGTTGCTATGATTCCTCAGTCAACACTTTTAACAACACTGCTGTTGGCGGCCGGTGCAACTATAAACAAGTTTAAAGGCTCGTGACCTGCACTGAATGTGAAACACAACTGCTACACAGTCCTGCTGTGTTGTTGAGATGCTCTTTCTGACTGTTTACTGTTGTCATCATCTTTTGTGGCAGAATCAGCTGTTTTATAGTCTTTCTGGAGTTGACGTGGGATTGTGGGATTGTACTTCCTATAAATGAATAACATTATGACAATGAAGCCGATTATGGCGCCAACAGTGACAGTGACCTCAGATGTAGTCAGCTTTGCTTCACCTTTGATGAGAAAATAAATAAAAATGAATCTGTAATATCTATAAGTGAATTCAGACTCTGTTATGACATGGTCAAAACTATAAAAACAACATCAGACTCATATATTCATTTTATTCTGTATATTTCTTCTAGAGATTAGATAGAATATGTCTATTGATTTCATGATCTATGCACTTTGACTCCTGAAATCATATGATTCATGGTGCGGTGTTACAAATCTGCTGATAAGAGGTTGATAATGTGCTGTTAAGAGGTTGAAGAGCAAATTCTTATGTTCCTGTAAGTAATCTGGACAAATAAGCAATAGTAAAATGATAGAATATGAATATGATAAGCAATACCTTTCTTAACAGGGTCTGTAGTGATGGATTTATCTCCAGACTCTGTAAACAGATTTTTAAAGATCATAAGGTCAACAAAACAAAACAGCTTGAAGTGTAATAAATCCCACAACCATGTAGCCTACCTGTTACGTTAACAATGAATTCTGTTGCCTTTGTTCCACAATTTGTTTGGAAAAAGAATATAAATTTTGCAGTCATATTTGCACTTGGTTTGTAATCACATGTGACGAATGTCTCTTGTTCACAGGTCTGGTTAAGAACATTTTTGTAGATTACTGTGCCATTTTCTCTGCCATCCTTAAACATGTACCATTTAATGCAGCATTGATCGGTTTCTTTAGTGCAGTTCAATGTGATGCTGCAAGTGAGAGTTAATTCTTCATGCACAGTTCCAGTCACATCAGCACAGCTTGAACTGAAGGTACATGAATCTGAAAAGTAACAGTTTATCTATTTACCAGATGTACCAGATGAGCTACAGAGCAAGTTTACTGCATCAGTAAATGCTAAACGTCAAAATGTATTACTTTACAAATCATGGACTATGGTAAATGTGTAGCATAGCATAATAACACTTTTATAATAGTTGAAAGAGATTACAGCGCATTCTCATTTTGGATTTTTCATGTCTCAGTTGTGGGGATTTTAAGAGAAACATCTGAGACACTGTTGATACTAAAATGAGAGATTTATGAGAATCACTAAGTCTCCTCACCTTAGGGTGAACATATTTTTCCTCTGAGCACTAGGAAAAAGTGGTCCTGCCAAAATACTTGGACAACATGTCATGCTCTGGTGCCAGCTCTATCTGGGTCACTCTGAGAAAGTGCTGCTAATCTAAACCTTTCCGAAAACATTTTCTTACCATCTCTGGCCTCACAGACAAATGCGAAAGTCCAAACCAGTACGATCATTTTCACAGCATTTACAACGTCCATGGTTTTGGTTCTGCAATAAAAGAATGACATTAAATCTTAAACATCTTAATTTCATTTGAAAAGCATGAAGACACTAATGCACCGATCTCAAGAACAGCACTGAACAGAACTGAACTTGTCCATTCTAATGGATAAAGCATAATGAAACCGCAAAAATGGGCAAACCTGCATTAAAATATCATTAAATACCGAATAAAGAGATTAAAAGAGATTCAAACACCAAATACCACTAAATACTATATTTATTTATTTTTTAAATACTGAAAGCATATTTACATTTATTGGAGTATATCTTAGCTTGCTTGCTAAAATCAAATGATACGTGAAGTTTCTGCCTGTGCACAGCTTTCTAAATCAGTCACTTTCTTTCTGGAAGCTGTTAACTGCTAGTTGATTCTCATTCACAGCTGACACGAAGTGATGACAAGCGTGATCATAGAGGTGACCGAAAGTACTTGTGCAAACAGAAAAAGCAAACATTCAGTGTTTTTTTTTAAATAATAGATAAAGATAATAATCAGATGTAATCATAACTATGTTATTCTACCCAAAAATTACAATACACAAAGATGCATTGCTGGTTTTATATACAAGCTCAAATAACTGTTTTTATTTTATCTTCACGTTTTAACTGAGCTGTCAGTGATATGCCACAAAACTCTCACAGCAGCTTTTGTCGTAGACTAGTGCAAATGCTCAATATTATGTAAGACTTACATAAGGTTTCAATTTATTTTCTGCCTTTCTGCTCTTGTTAATCTACCACAGAGGTTGTTTAAATATTTTATGACATTTCACATACCACAATACACTGTTCTTTTTTTTTAAGTTTTAAAGCATTTTCAGTATGTGAACTGCAACTATACTGCAAGAATAATATAGATTTATTAGTACATTAAAAATACATTTTATCTCCTAATGCATGTGCTTAAATCACAAAGGTTTAAATCAAGTGTCTGTTGTAAGTGGTTAAAGATTAGTGCATTTAATAGAGGTTCCTGTCATGTTCAGTGGTTAATGTTTAATATAAGAGAGTTACTGTGCACTTACGGTCTGTATGTCTTCACCTTAAGCATGTTTCACTCCTCACTGATTTATTTATGTGTGACGCAAGTATATAAACATAAACTGCTAATATCTGACTTTCATTTTCCAAATGACACAAGCAGATTCTGCAGTTTGGAGCAATTCTCTCTGTCATCCACCACGACATGATTTACTGTATAAGTTATAAACACCAAGCAGATGTGCCAGAACCGAAGTGCAAAACCTGCTAACTCTATAACATCAAAGCAATTCACTCAGAAGTTAAAGTTCTGCTATTCATTTTGCATGAAAATGTTTGAAAAATCTTTATAGCTATACAACATATACTACATACAACAGTTGCTTAAACAAAAAAAATGAAATGGCATGTATTTCATTTAATGTCAGCTAGCACTTAAATACAGTATATTAATAAACATGATTCATTTCAGTCACATACAGTATATGATCATGGTTTCTTCAGCCTACGTGCCGCACTTATCTCACTAGTCTGTCATTGGTTTTATTGTTGCTGTATGAATGGTTGATGATGAAATCACGAAACATTCCTGGAAAGAGGAAACAGAAGCTCTGTGATTCAGAGAAATTAAAGAACTGAAGCTAGATCTGAAATGAATCTCATTGCACAGTCACTAAATCAATAATGAACTGATTTTAACTGAATAATGACAGTTTACTGTTGTCTTCTTAGAGCTGCTTTACATCGCTGTTTGCATCACTGAAGCATCATTTTCCTGTTCACCAAAGCTGCTTTGAAACAAATAATGCTTTATTAAGAAGGTTCAGGAGGAGCACGATCAGATAATCAATCAGTCTGGCCCAGGTGGAGCTAATCACCTTAACAAGCACAATTACGTGTATATATACAGCCAGCTTACATCTGTTCCAGGACAGTTTTCCTGCATCCCGCCTCCACCCCAACTCCTCACTCTTAATCTAAATTTCATCCCATTCTTGGGATGGGGGGAGTTCTCTGGGTTCAGACTCTATCCTGAGCTCGGAGCCCTCCCTCTGGACAGCACACCAAATATGCTTTCTAATTGCTCAATCATATTATATGTTAGTGCGAAGTCGTGAATCTGTATTATAGAGCGCTATAGAAATAAAAGACTTGACTTGATTCAAACAAACGTCTGACCATCATCACTTTGATTCAAATGGCACAGTAGTGATCGTATGGTGATCGTATGGTTTTGCTGCATGGCAAAACTGTGTTTATTTATTTGCTAATTTTTTTATACAATTATTTTAATTTATTAAATATATATATATATATATATATATATATATATATATATATATGTATGTATGTATACATATCTGTGTTCAGTATTTTTCTTTTTTTTTGCATATAATATTTATATGTATTGTTTTTTTATTTTATTTCTGTATTTATATCCTATTTGTCATCATAAAAAATGTATTATTTGCATAATGTCAGCTATCAGCCACACTGCAGTATAGATATTATTCAGCAGGTGCTACAAAACTCATATTGAAATTGAGTAAATGCACAATAAACATTTGCAATAAAATGAAATTAAGTTGTCATTATTTCTGTTTTGAAATCAGTCAGTGGTTCATCTGCCATGTTTACACCTGTTGCCATACAACACACTCTGGTGCTTTTTTGTGGTCTCAACAGACTGCTATTGATGGAATGAGTGATTTCCTTGTCTCTGAATGCTCGTCACGTGACAGCAGTTTGCTTAGATAGGATCATGTTGTTCTCTTTCCTGGAACAGTTAATATTTCTCAGACAGTTACTCCCGTGTCTCAAACTCAAACAGTAGACAATGGCGTTAGCAACAGGTTATGGGTTTGATTCCCATGGAGTGCATGAACTGATCAAATATAAATCTTAAATAGATTTCCTGCAGAATAAATTTATGAAACTTGTCTTACACAAATAAATAATGCTACAAGATCAGCTCTTTGTACTCTTCACCCACTTTACTAGTTTAACTGGTATAACTTACCCATAAACAGAGGATGCAGATATTCATCTTTAGAGAGTATCACAAGTCTTTATTTATTTCAATATTCCTTAAAAAATAAAAATAAAAAATAAGATAATGTACAAAACCACACCGTTCACACTATTAGAAAAATGCATGTGCAGAATATTAAGAAATATTTTCCAAACTATATTAACATTTACTGTACCAAAAATTAGTTTTAAACCAACAACCCGTTATATATTCAGTAGTTTGAGATGTAACAGATAGTAGAGTATGTAGTTTAGTGGAGTTTAAATAAGTCTTGTGTGTTTCATGAGCACCACATGAGAACTTGTACTGCTGAGTCAATGCTGTTATATCACATCTTCTCGATGATCACTGTTATCCTCATCATTTTTGATGCACAGAAACATCCTCTTCTGGAATCCACAGGATCTGTTCAAGTTTGGTTTCTTGTTGCGAATGATTGTCCTGATGATGATGATGATGATGATGAGGATGAAACAGCCCAGGACTGCAGCGATGACAGAAACCCTAGATCCAGCACCTGCTGCTGTGTCTGGTGCAGATACTTCTGATAGCTTCTTGTTTATACCTTCCTCTGTAAAGGTACATTTAAAAACTTTTATAACATTGCTTAAATCATAAACACAAATGAAGCCTCTCAGACCGCAGGCAGTCAGATTCTCCACACAGACCTCACAATGTGAGAAGCTGATAAAACTGATTTCCTGACCACAGTCCACAGACATAATGATTTAAATATCTTGAGAGAAATGTTACTATTTGGAAAACTTCTTACAACTTAAACACTGGAATTTTTTTATTTCCATTTAAAGTTATGAATATGCTGACAAGAGACTAAGGAGAGGTTTTATGAACTCCTGCAGTCTAACTAACTTGAAACAGTAATTGACAGTTATAATAAAACTTTCTTACCAGGAGTTTTACGGCCATTTTTAAGCCCTGTTAACAGATTTTAAACCACTGTAAGTAGATTGCATATAAATGTACACATGTAAATACTTGCTGCACTATAAACAACAGTATGGTACCTGATATCTTCAGAGTGAATTCTGTTGTTTTCGTGTCACATGTTGGCTGCAAGAAGAATTTGAATTTTGCTGTCATTGCTGTAGTTGGAGTGTAGCTGCATGTGAGGCTGCTCCTCTGTTCACAGGAGCCCTCAGGAACCACTTGTTTGCAAATGTCTGAGTTATTATTGATTTCAGTGTATTTAAACATTTTAATGCAGCATTTAGTGCACTGCTGTGAGACGCTGCAGGTGAGATTTACTTCTTTCCCCACAGTTCCAGTCACATCAGCACAGGTTACACTGCAGGTACCTAAAATATAACAATGTAAATCATACAATTCAGCTATGGAAGATTACTAAAAAAAAACTTTATATTTTTACATCTCATAAATCTCTGATCACTAAATATCAGTGACGCAATCACTTATTCATATATATATATATATAGTGAAGAGGGAGAGAGAGGGGGAAGGGATCGGGAAAGGTCAGCGAGCCAGGACTCAAACTTAGGTTGTCCAAAGTGCAACGGCACTATATATTGGCATGCTTTTGATGCCCAATGCATTGCGTCTTTTATAGGTTAGATTTTCAATAGATTTGATTTCTATGGGTGAGCCACATATTTACAGTTATTATTTATTATGAGTTGTAGCTTCAATATATACACTATTCATTTACTAAAAGCGGAATAATACAGCAGTCTGTGCATGCAGCGTCATCCTGACTCTTTCTTTTAATCATATATAGCAGATATAGTAGGTGGAGAAAACACAAGATGATTGAAAATGTGATATTGTAGTCAAGTCAAGTCACTATTATTTGTATAGCGCTTTTAACATGCAAATTGTGTCAAAACAGCTTTACATCAGCTGGGTGGCTTTACATCAGCTTTACAGTATTGTATATATTGTACTTAGCTGTTAGGTAAAAGAGCTTGAGTGCAGAAACATAAATTGGCAGCACAAACCTATATTGTTTACTGACCTTAATGGATTTCACTTCCTATTGTGTAAACCTAATCAGACTAAGAGCCATTTATACTGGGGGTTTTTTAAGAGCCACATATTTTGTATATCTATGAATCAGATTTGAAACTGCTTAGACTAATCATAAAAGGTTAGCCATCTAATATGCCTTCTTCGAGACTGATCATAGCTGTTTAAACTGAGTCACAAAAAGGTAGATTGACCCAGTCTGAATCAGAAAAGTAAGCTGATTATATCTTGGTTAACTGCTAGTTGGTCTAACTAGTTCTTATGTTCCTATGTTTATGCAACTGACATTTTTATTATCTTAGATTTAGTTCCTCTTCTAAATTTTCACACACATTCTAGGTGAAGTTTATTCTCTTACCATCATCAGCTTGACAGACAGCAGTAAAGGTCCAAACCAGAATGAACAGTTGCACAGCATTTACAGCATTCATGGCTGTGATTCTGCAATAGAGAAAAAAATGACAGAAATGTTGCATCAGAAATAAAACTTAGGACTAATAAGGAAGTAGATCGAGACTTTAAAGTGAACGATTTACTGAAAGTGCAGCAGAAATGTCATCATTTAAAAGCAAAGGTTTACCTCGATTAAGTCAGTTCTGAATGTTTAAAAAAAACAAAAAAAAAAACAGCATGCATGTATTCAAGACTTTCCAGTAGCTGGTTATTTATTAGTAAAAATAATGGGAATTATTTCATGTTCAGAGAGAGTCTCACCTGCAGTCTGTGTGTCTTTCACAGTATGAGTTAATTCCAATCTGACTTTCTCTGCTGCTCACACGAGCATATAAACACTTTACTATAATCTTTCACTTTCAGCTATCGAGGGACACACAGCTGTACTAACCTGGTAATTTCCCCTTCCATAACGATATTGACAGCTACCAAACCATCTCTGTCAACATTCCCATCTTTCCTGGGAGTCCCCTGTCTTTTGCACCCATCTCCCGCCCCCCTCCCATTTTGTTATTTCTCCTAGAAAACTCCTGTAATTTGTATGGCCCAAACCTCATTATATGAATAATCACATCATTATATAATTCCAAGGTTGTCCAATTGCCAGATCTTGTATGAAACTCAAATTTCAACACATTTGTGACCTCAACCTGGCAACCTACAACCCAGTTGCAGTGTTGATGGCTGCATCCGAAAACTGAAGGTACCTTGTTATTCCAAGGTAGGAAGGCATCAAGGCATGTCCGAATCCAAATATTTGTTTAGTTATCACCAAAACTCGTTCTATTTTGTTGTAGATCATTAAACCTTTTCGTTGCCTCAGAAGCCTGTCCGAAATCAGTTTTATGAGGTGCCTTCGTGCAAAAACACTGCCTGCAAAGTCATTGCCTCATAAGGCAGCGAGGCAGCAAGTCAGCAGCCTAAGTTTCCGGATGCAGCTGATATCTGCGCATGTATTCAAGACTTTCCAGTAGCTGATTATTGATTAGTAAAAATAATGGGAATTATTTCATGTTCAGAGAGTGTCTCACCTGCATTCTGTGTGTCTTCACAGTATGAGTTAATTCCACTCTGACTTTCTCTGCTGCTCACACGAGCAAATAAACACTTTAATGATCTTTCACTTTCAGCTATCGAGGGACACACAGCTGTACTAACCTGGTAATTTCCCCTTCCATAACGATATTGACAGCTACCAAACCATCTCTGTCAACATTCCCATCTTTCCTGGGAGTCCCCTGTCTTTCACACCCATCTCCCGCCCCCCTCCCATTTTGTTATTTCTCCCAGAAAACTCCTGTAATTTGTATGGCCCAAACCTCATTATATGAATAATCACATCATTATATAATTCCAAGGTTGTCCAATTGCCAGATCTTGTATGAAACTCAAATTTCAACACATTTGTGACCTCAACCTGGCAACCTACAACCCAGTTGCACTGTTGATGGCTGCATCCGAAAACTGAAGGTACCTTGTTATTCCAAGGTAGGAAGGCATCAAGGCACGTCCGAATCCAAAGTTAGCTTCACTTCCTGTCTCATGAGATACCTTCTTCTGATCGATTTTTGAAGGCAGCATAGATGTATCCTTTGCTGCCTTTGATATCCCACAATCCTGTGCGTTCTATTCCTGACGGTTAAACTAAAAAATAAAGATGGCGTCTTAAAGTTACGTTAGTTTGTGTGTAAATGTATATCTCTGATTAACTTTTTGCACTTTTGATGTTATTTCTAGCGAGAAATTAGTATTATAGTAATTAAACATTTGTTTAGTTATCACCAAAACTAATTCTATTTTAACCATTACGCTGCCTCAGAAGTCTGTCCGAAATCAGTTTCGTGAGGTGCCTTCGTGCAAAAACACTGCCTGCAAAGTCATTGCCTCATAAGGCAGCGAGGCAGCAAGTCAGCAGCCTAAGTTTCCGGATGCAGCCGATATCTGCGCAGGTAGTAGACGCCAACTTCCATGATCATATATGATCATGGTTTCTCCAGCTCATGCGCCGCACCTCTCTGTCACTGTCAATAGTTGTATTGTTGTTGCATGAATGGTTGATGATGAAATTATGAAACATAACTAGAAAGTGAAAAGAGAAGCTCTGCGGCAGCTCAGAGAAACGAAAGAACAGAAGTGAGATCTGAGAAATGAAGCTCATTACAAAGTTACTGAATTAAACTCAAATGATGAACTGATTTTAACTGAATAATGACTGTTTACTGTCTTTTTAGAGCTGCTTTACAGCAGAATTGATTGATCTCTGTTTGCATCACTGAATCAATATTGTCCTGTTTATCACTGTAAAGCTGCTTTGAAACAATCTGTATTGTATGAATCACTATATAAATAAAGATGACTTGACTTGAAACGTCTCACCATCATCACTTTGACTCAAATGGCACAGCAGTGATCGCATGATGATCTTAATAATGAATTTACTGCTATGTGTTTTTTTGTTTTTATTTTGTTGCTTATATGGTAGGCCTATATTTTCAGTAAATATAGAGTAAAGGTTTTTAATTTTTAATTTTTTTTTTAATTGTCATGATGAAATTTTCATTTATATGTGCATTACATCAGCTGTGAGTCACCTTGCAGTACAGATATTAATCAGCATATGTTGAAAAACTGATATCAGTAAATACATAATAATCATTTAAATGATATGAAATTAAGCAGTCATTATTTCTATTTTAAAATCAGTCAGTGGTTCATCTGCCATGTTGCCATACAACACACTCTATGGTGCTTTTTGTGGTCTCAACTGACTGCTATTGACAGAATAAGGGATATTTATGTCTCTGAATGCTCGTTACATGACAACCGTTTGCTTTCATCAGCTGTAGGATCATGTATTATTTCTCAGTCAGTTACTCCTGTATCTCAAACAGTAGACAATGGCGTTAGCAACAGGTTATGCGTTTGATTCCCATGGAGTGCATGAACTGATCAAATATAAACCCTGAATGCAATGTAAAAACCTCAAAAACGTCTAAAGATTTCCTGTAGAATAAGATTATGAAACTTGTCTTACACAAGTAAATAATGCATACATGCAGATCAGCTCTTTGTACTTCTTACCCACTTAACTAGTTTAACAAGGATAATTTACCCATAAACAGAGGATCTAGATATTCATCTTTAGAGAGTATCACAAGTCTTTATTCATTTCAATGTTCTTTAAAAAATAAAAATAAAAAATAAAATAAGACACTGTACAAAACCACACCCTTCACACTATTAGAAAATTGTTTGTGCAGAATATTAAGAAATCATTTCCAAACTTGATCTATATAAACTGACATTTATAATCTGACATTAATTCATATAAACATTCATTGAAAGTCTGAAAAAAGAGCAAAACCAAACACAGTTTGAGTTTCACTGTTTCCTCTTAAAGTTCACAGAGTCACGTGTACAAATATATACACTGATCAAACAGATCAATAATATGCTGTTATTTCATAGAAATCAATATAAAACAGAAACAGAGTTTTAAACCAGCAGCCAGAGTTCTATATTCAGTAGTTTGAGATATAACAGATAGTAGAGTATGTAGTTTAGTGGAGTTCAAATAAAACTTGTTTGTTTCAAGAGCACCACATGAGTACTTGTAGTGCTGAGTCAATGCTGTTATATCACATCTTCTGGAGGAGTGGTGTTGTCTTCTTCATGTTTGATACAAAGAAACATCCTCTTTTGGAATCCACAAGGTTTGGTGAAGTTTGGTTTGGTTTTGCAAATGATTGTCATGATGATGACGATGATGAGAAGGATGCTGAAAAAGCCCACAGCCGCAGCGATGGCAGTATCCTTGGATGCAGTATCCTTAGATACAGGATTCTCTGCTTTTATTAACAATGAACCTAGAAAAAAGGACATTTAAACTGTTTAAATTATTGTTTAAATCATAAACATTAATTCAGCACATAAGACTGCAGGCAGTCATATTCTTCACACAGATTTTCACAAAACACCTCTGCTGCTGAGAATCTGATCAAACTGACACACACAGGCAAATCTATACACATTTCTAAAAATCACTCTGATTGAAATATCTTGAGAGATATGTTACTTTTTGGAAACCATAATCATGCACCAGTTAGACCTTAAACACGCAAATACATTTCAAACATTTATTGAATTATAAACAACAGTATTATATACCGTACCCGTTATGCCCACAGTGAATTCTGCCCTTTTCATTCCACACTTTGTTTGCAAAAAGAATCTGAATTGTTCTGTTATTGCTGTAGTTGGAGTGTAGCTGCATGTGAAGCTGATCCTCTGTTCACAGGAGCCCCCAGGAAGCTCTTGTTCACAGATTGTTGAGTCATTATAGATCTTAGGGTATTGAAACTTATATTTTGTAAAGCAGTATTCAGTGCACTGCTGAGGGATATTGCAGGTGAAAGTGACTTCTTTCCCCACAGATCCAGTCACATCATCACAGCTTATACTGAAATCTGAAAAATAGCAATGTATATCATATAATATATAGCAAATGAAAAATAAAAAAGAATGTTATTTTTTGACATCTCATGAAATTTCATTAAATATACATAACTCTATCATTAGAGAACCTATTAATACATGTATTATAAATTATGTGTCATATTATGTATTTTGTACATTAAAATTAGGATTTAAAAATTATCACACACTATAGGTGATGTTTTAATCTCTTACCAAATTTATCAGTTTGACAGACAGCAGAAAAGGTCCAAACCAGAATGATCAGCTGCACAGCATTTACAGAATTCATGGTTGTGATTCTGCAATAGAAAAAAAAAGAGAAAAATTTCCATCAGAAATGAAACTTAGAACTAATAAGGAAGTATAGAGATAGAGATTAGATAGAGATTTAACAGAGGACAATTTACTGATAACTCAGCACAAATGTCAGCACTTATCAGCAAAAGTTTACTTGGATTAAATCAGTTCTGAATATAAAAAAAAAATCTAAAAATGAACAAGCCATATAGACTACTTTTATGGTGTTAAAGTATTTAAAAATTACTCAAGGTTGATTAAATGATGATATAATTTTATTTTGTTTCATGAACTATTCCTTTATGCTTCCAAGAAACACCAACATCTAATGCATCTTTAGATGACTTACAGCCTGTTTGATCTAATACATATAGGCCTAATATAATAATTACACAGTTTAAAAAAAAAACCTACTTCAAGTCTGAGAATATGCTTTACATATTCAGTATATCACACTTAAATAATTTGAAAGGTTTCACCCAACATAATAAATCATGCTTTAATTGAAAGGAGCTGAAGGAACTCATGACTGCAAAATACAACTGTGAAAACACAATATTTATTACAGTAAAGCACTGTGAGCACACAGTGAAACATATCCGTTCGTTATAAATATGTCTGCTGAATCTACAGCGCAGCGACATAAATTAAACACAATTTTTTTTCCCGTTGCATTATTTTCACTGGCAGAACGCAAAAACAAATAATTCTGTAGAAAATACTGTAACACTGATCAGACAAAGTAATTTTTAAAAATGACATTCATAGGCATTTTGAAATATCTGCAAAATGTGTAGAAATTAAAAAATGTCCCGTAGTTTGTTACGGAATAAAGGAAATTATTTAGTGTTCAGAGAGTTATTGCTCACCTTTGCTCTGTATGTCTTCACCGTCTGAGCTCATTCCACTCTGACTCTCTCTGCTGCTCACAAGAGCCTATGACAGAGGCAACTGAACTTTCACTTTCAATATTACAGTTGCTGCAATTACATTTTTTGACCAGATGTTCGTGCTGTTATTAACCTGAAAATGTCCCCTTCGTGCCATGCGACATGTGAATTTCAGTGAAGCGCAAGTCCAAGTCAGGTATGTGTTTTTTAAGTCTCGCCAGCATTCAAACCAATTTTAAACTGTTCAAGTGAAAGAAGACGACAAAGAGAACTATTCTTGACGACAAAATACACAAAAATTAAATCACATCAAAGGAAGAAAGACCCTTTTGGCAAGTATCCTCGTTAGCACAGTCGTAACTGAGTTACAATAAAAAGTTTTAAATGAACTAAACTGTTTGGAGAAAATCTGATACCTGTCACATCAGTGCATGTGGTATGAAAGTGACAGCCATAGGCGGAGTGGGCTCTTTTTCCAAGTCGCATAGATGACCACTATCTTTCTTTCACTATCTCCTCTGATCATTTTTTAGTCAAATCGTTCTATATGTGCCGTAAGGAAATACCTGAGAATCTGCCCTGTGCCATTGAAGATCGGAGTAAGTTTCTTATTCTCCTCATGACTGAGAAACTCATAGCGGGCAGCCAAACCAACAGGTAGCGTGAGTGCAAGGCTGCAATAGTCTGAAAAGATTTGGATATTTGTCCTTCCTTACTTCGTCTTTAACTTTCCCAAGAGTGATTGGCGATGTGATTGCACATTTCACAAGATCCATTTCAGCTGTCACAAACTGAGGGTGAATCTTAAAGCCTGTAAGGCTTGTGTTCATGCTTAGTAGAGGACTGATGCCATTTTAGTCACTACTGAATAATACTGCATCACGCCACACTCAAGTGAATATCGCCTGTCCAATTCAGCCAGCAGTGACTCATTTAGTGATACATTTAGTACAGTACATTTTTATTAGTGGTTTTTTTTTTTTTTTTTTTTTACTACACATACTATAGATTATTCAGTGCCTTCTCAGATGCTTAAATAAAAAATGTAAATAGTAAATCCGTGTTTCATTTGATGTCAGCTGGCACTTAAAAACTGTATATTAAAAATTATGATTTATTTCATTCACGTATATGATCATGGTTTCTCCAGCCCATGCACCGCATCTATCTGTCACTATAGTTTGTCATTAGTTTTATTGTTGTCGCGTGACAGATTGATGATGAAATTATGAAACATACCTGGAAAGAGGAAACAGAAGCCCTGCGGTGGTTCAGAGAAATAAAATAAATGAAGCTAGATCAGAAAAACTTTTTATATAGGCTACTTTCTATATCTGCATAATATCTATCAGCTACCCTGCAGTATAGATATTAATCAGCAGACGCTGAAAAATCATATTGATCAGTAAATGCACAACAAACATTTACAATAAATAATGAATGCAATGAAAGTAAAGTTTTCTTTGTTTCTGTTGTGAAATCAGTCAGTGGTTCACCTGCCATGTTTACACTCTATGGTGGCCCTTTCATCAGAGACTTGTTTGTTTTGTTTTTTTTAAGTGATGGAATGAGATATTTTCCTGACTCTGAAAGCTCAACACGTGACAGCTGTTTGCTTTCATCAGCTGTAGGATCATTTTGTAGTTCTCGGACAGTTACTCCTGTATCCCAAACTGTAGACAATGGCATTAGCAACGAGCTATAGGTTTGATTCCCATGGAGTGCATGATTAACAAATATAAACCTTAAAAGCATCTGTCAAATGCGTAATTCATTCCTCAGATTTCAGTAAACTGATCTCAAGCTTGATCTAAACCGTCCAGGTTTAAAATAAACTAAAATTAGTCTACCTCAAAATATATTTGATTCAAAAACCCTTCAAGTATCTAAATATTCCTTAAGAATAAGTTCATGTAACTTGTCTTACACAAATAAATAATGCATGCATACAGATCAGCTCTTTGTACTCTTCACCCACTTTACTAGTTTAACTGATATACCCAAGAGAAAATCTAGATATTCATCTTCAGAGAGTATCACAAATCTTTATTCATTTCAGTGTTATTTTTTATTTTTATATATATATATATATATATATATATATAAATAAACCACTGTACAAAACCACACTGTTCACACTATTAGAAAAATGCATGTGCAGAATATTAAAAAATAATTTCCAAACTTCAGGTATATTAACACTCACTGTACTAAACTGACATTCATTACAGACATTCCTTTAAAGTCAGAAAAAAGAGCAAAACCAAACACAGTTTGAGTTTTGCTGTTTCCTCTTAAAGTTCACAAAGGCTTCAGTTCATTAAAGTCACATATACAAATATATACACTGATCAAACAGATCAATAATATGCTGTTATTTCACAGAAACTTGTATAAAACAGAAACTGGGTTTTAAATCAACAACCAGAGTTCTCTATTCAATAGTCTGAGATATAACAGATAGTAGAGTATGTAGTTTAGTGGAGTTCAAATGAAGCTTGTGTGTTTCATGAGCACCACATGGAAACCCAAACAAAACTCATTAGTTTTGTATTGCTGAATCAATATTATATCACAACTTCAGGATAATTACTGTTGTCATCATCCTGTTTGATGCACAGAAATATTCTTCTCTGGGATCCAAAAGATTGCTTTTTGCAAATGATTGTCATTAAGATGATAAGGATGATGATGACGGATAAGACCACAACTGGCGCTATGACCTTAGATCCAGTCTCTTCAGATTCCCCTGCTTTACTTAATGATGGCTCTGGAAGATGAATTTATGTTTTATGTTTTATGATAGTGTTAAAGTCATGAACTCAACTTCAGCCTATCAGCCTGCAGACAGTCAGATTCTCCACACAGACCTTCACAAAACACTTCTGCTGCTGAGAATCTGATCTGACTGATTTCACAGGCAAATGCATCTCTAAAAATCACTCTGGTTGAAATATCTTGAGAGTTGCATTACTATTTAGAAACCATGATCATGCAACAGTTATGCCATAAACATGGCAGCAAATTGCAAACATTTATTGAAATATAAACAACAGTATAGTGTACCTGTTATGTCCACAGTGAATTTTGTGCTTTCCTTTCCACACTTTGTTTGCACAAAGAATCTGAATTGTTCTGTCATTGCTGTAGTTGGAGTGTAGCGGCATGTGAAGCTGTTCCTCTGTTCACAGGGGTTCATAGGAATCTCTTGAGGACAGATTGCTGAGTCATTAAATCTCTCAGGGTATTGAAACTTATACATTTTAATGCAGCAGTTAGTTTTCTGCAGAGAGACGCTGCAGGTGAGATTTACTTCTTTCCCCACAGATCCAGTCACATCATCACAGCTTACACTGATATCTGAAAATAACAATGTATATAATATAATACAGCAACTGAACAATAAAAAAAGACAACTCATGAAACTCTTGAACTTATGTGTAACACATTGTTTTATGTAAAAGAGCACATTAATGGGCATTAAAAAAAATGTATTGCTCCCTGAACATAATGGATTTCCCTTCATATTGTGTAAACTGTTTGAACAGTAAATCTTCTAAATTCTCACACAAATTTGAAGTTTATTCTCTCACCTGTATCAGTTTGACAGACAGCAGAAAAGGTCCAAACCAGAATGAACAGTTGCACAGCATTCATGGTTGTGATTCTGCAAAATGGGATAAAACATATTTGCATCAGAAATTAAACTTAACTAGAGATCGGAGAGTAGATAGAGACGTTAAAGAGGAAGATTTACTACAATATTTATTTCTACAATGTATGGCACTTAAATATTAGTGTTGCAGTGTTTCACATGAAATAAAACAACATACTTTAATTTTGAATCGTTGAAGAGTTTATAAGTGTAAAATTCATGCAAAACCACAAGATTTATTTAGAGCACAAGATAAAACACATCCGTTCATAACAATGTATCCAAGACAGAAACTGAACATCATGAAATAAAAATATTTCTGTTTCATTATTTTCACTGGCTGAACGAAAAACAAATATAATTCTGTAGGAAACACCGCATCACTGCTCAGACAAAACCATTTTAAAAAAAGTTTTCTATAGTCGGCATATTGAAATATCTGCTAAATGTGTAATAAATGTATTTGAATATTTTCCAGTAGGCTTGACTATGAATAGGCTATTGCTCACCCGCGGTCTGTGTGTCCTTACGGTCTGAGCTCATTCCACTCTGACTCTCTGTGCTCCTCACACGAGCTTATGATAGAGGCTACTGAACTTTCACTTTCAATATGACTCACAGTTCTTTATGTTGTTGTAACATTTTTGACCAGCAGTTGGTGCTGTCACTAACCTAAGGGCGTAGTTTTGGTTTCACATGTGAACTTGATGCACTGAGAAGAGATCATCCAGGCAGACAGAGTCTTTCTGTAAAAGTGTAGTTTATTAAAAATCAGTCATCATAAGTATAAGTGATATTGATTACAGATGATTAAGTGTTAAAATATGAAAATTAAAAGAAAATGGAAATACAATATCCAAGCTGAACATATTCTGCTAAAACTTAGATAAAAGTCTAACAATCTGAGTAATCTGATCTGAGTATAGTTATATTCAAGAGCCGAGAGATGAAGATCTTCAGAGCATGAAAAGGGAAAGAAAGATTAAAGATGCCAACTGAAGGGGCATTATATAGGCTAGAGACGTGCATCTAGGTCATGGAACATTCTCGTCTGATCAACAAAATGTTAAAAATATCTACCTACTATTTTCCTTCCCCTCCCCCTTATTTAGATCATGTCAGAGCAAGGTCAACTTGACTTGTCGGAGGAGGTTATTGTGGTTTTTACACCCTTTGAGCAGAAACAGCAAGCGCTGCAAATCTTCAAATCTTCAAATATCACTAGGCTACATATCATATCAACTTAGAAGGGAGTGCTTCATACCAAGAAAATTAAAGACAAACCGAGCAACATCTGTGCATACGAAAAAACATTATGCATAAAGAATGAGTTTCCAACATACTGTCCAACATAAATGGAACATAACAGGATGTACCTTTATATGTCAAATGAAGGAAATATACTACGTCAATGGAATATAAGTACAACTGGAATTATGAATATAAATGCATAATACTTGAGTAACTGAGTATGAATAATACATTAATATGAATGTAATGTAATAAAACCATAAAAGAATATGTCATAATGAATTTACTGTATGAATGAATATGAAAAATAAGAAAACATAACCACATTGTAAATGGGCCCAACAGAACTGTTTTAGTGGAGTCCCAGCATGCTCGCTAATAAACTTTATTTATATGTTTGTTTGCTTGCTTATATGTTTATTTTTGTAAAATGGTCTTTTGTGCTATCATCCACAGATGTAAAGTTGGTTGATAACATAACTGCAATAAAGTAATAGCCTATTTATCAATAACTTGTTTACATGGGATATACAATGTATTTTATATTATTTAGGCTTATAGGCTATAGTTTGACAGAATGTTCAAATGCAACACTTCAAGTCAATCTAACTTAACATTTTCTTATATTAATATTGTTTATTTCTTGCTCTTTAACAGTTAGGCTCTTAATGATTTAATCTCTGCCATCTCTTGGAATATGTGAAGGCCAGATTTTTCCATCACTCATCATGAGAACCCATTTTACTTAGCATATGTTATAATAAGGCTAGCCTATTAATCTTTACCAGACCAACCTGCACATTTAGAAACAATAACATGCCACAGCTGTAGAAATCTATAGGGACAAATCTATGCCCCTAACAGATTACCTATCATAAATTCTACAACAATTTAGACAAAATTTACCAAAATAAATAAGCCTACTATAAAACAAAATAAGAATTACGATAAATTCTAGTAAAGGTGGTCATGATTAGTTTAAAAAGATTTTAATAACCCTAAAACCACAGCATTCACACTATTAGACAAACGCATGTGCAGAATATATAAAAAAAAATCATTTCCAAAATTAAGCTATTAAAATTAACTGTACAAAACTGTATACCAAACTTCATTACAGAGATTCCTTGACAATCCAAAAAAAAGCAAAACCAAACACAGTTTGAGTTTCGCTGTGTTTCCTCTTAAAGATCACAAAGGCTTGAGTTCATTACAGTCACATATACACTGATCAAACAAATCATACTGATATTTCACAGAAATCAATATAACACAGAAAAAGAGTTTTAAACTAACAACCAGAGTTTGAGATGTGAAAGATCGTAGAGTATGTAGTTTACTGGAGGTTAAATAAAGCTTTTATCTTTCATAAGCACCACATGAAAAGTCAAACAAAACTTGCTGATTCCGTACTTCAGAGTCAATGATACTATATCACATTTTCTGGACAATTACTGTTGTCATCATTGTGTTTGATGCACAGAAACTGGAATCTAAAAGACTGCTTTTTGCAAATGATTGTCATTAAGATTATGATGAGGATGATGATGACAAATAAACCCACAACTGGCGCTATGACAGTATCCATAGATCCAGCATTCTTAGATCCAGTATCCTCAAATACAGTATCCTCAGATTCAGTATCCTCAGGTTCATCTGCTTTTCTTAATAATGGGCCTGGAAGATGAATTTAAACTGTTTAAATATTTTTTTTAAATCAGACTCAACTTCACCCTATCATCCCGCAAACAGTCAGATTCTCCACACAGACCTTCACAAAACACTTCTGCTTCTGAGAATCTGATCTGATTTCACAGGCAGATCTACATAAAATCACTCTGATTGAAATATCTAGAGAGAAATGCATTACTATTTAAAAACCATGATCATTCAACAGTTAGACCTTAAACATGACAATAAATTGCAAACAGTTATTGAATTGTAAGCAATAGTATTATATACCTGCAATGTTCACAGAAAATGTTGGATAGTATACTCCACACTGTGTTTGCACAAAGAATTTGAATTTTTCTTTCATTTCTGTAGTTGGAGTGAAGCGGCATGTGAAGCTGTTAGGAAGCTCTTGATTACAGGTTATTGAGTCTTTATAACTCTCAGGGTTTTGAAACGTATACTTTTTAATGGAGCATTCAGCACAATGCCAAGGGACACTACAGGTGAAAGTTACTTCTTTTGCCACAGTTCCAGTCACGTCATCACAGCTTACACTGCAGCCATCTGAAAAATGACAATGGATATCATATAATAATGCAACTGAACAATAATAAAAGTCTATTTTTAAAATCTCATGAAACTCTGATTTTAACATATCCAGACTTCTTGTGTCTGTGCCTATATTATACGAAATCCACACTGCATTATGTGTTTTGTACATTAGATTATCAGTAGGATTTGATCTCTAGCCATGAGCCACATATTTTATTATGAATTGTAGCTTCTACTGTATATATACACAATATACTTTCTCAAAGCAGAATAATACAGCAGTCTCTGCATACAATCTCATCCAGACTGTTTCTTTTAATCACGTTTACATTCAATCAGATAGTCAGAGGAGAAAACACAAGATCATGTAGGCATGACTGAAAATGTGATTTTGTTCTTATCTGTATAAACACATTGCTTTAGAATAGAGAGTGTATAAACATGAAAATTAGCAGGAAAAATTGTTTTGTTCCCTGACCTTAATGGATTTCCCTTGCTATGGTGCAAACTGATCAAAGTGTAAATCTTTTTTTTTTTTTTTTAAATCATGCTCTTTTTTAAAGAGCCACCTGTGTTGTTTATATGAACAATATTTTTTCAATATCTTAGATTTAGTCTTCAAAATTTTAAACATACTTTCTAGGGGAAGTTTATTCTCTCACCATCATCGGCTTGACAGACAGCAGAAAAGGTCCAAAGCAGAATGAACACTAGCACAGCATTTACAGCATTCATGGTTGTGACTCTGCAATAGAAATGACAGAAATTTGCATCAGAAGTGAAACTTAAGACTAAACTTAAAGCTTTAGACTTAAGACTAACACTGAAGTAAAACTGAAGTTGTTTAAAACGACCAAAGGGTGATTAAATGACAGAAGGTTTTGTGGGGTTTCTGTTCGTGAGCTATTCCCTCAAGATTCAAGAAATCACCAAAGTCTTCTTATACAGCTTTAGTTGACAATCTAGTACAGGTTATGATCAGCATGTCACACAACAATAAACTATTCTTTAATTTGGAGGTGTTGAAGGGACTCATGAGTGCAAAAAAAAAAAACAACCACAAAAACCACAAGATTTAGGCCTACTACAGTAAAGCACTAAGAGCACACAATGAAACATACATTCATAAAAATAAAATTATATATCTATATCCCCATCTCTCTCCTATCGGCTGAATCTACAGTGCCACAACAGAAAGTGAATGTGACGAAATAAAAAAAGAAAAATTCTATTGCTGTCACAGGCTGCCTTCTGTGTAGGAGACGAGGAGCATGGAGACACAGAAGATTAACATTCAATACTAGTTTAATAATCCCAATTGAAGACTTACAAGCAGGAACACACACGTAGGACAGGGAATAGATGAACACTCTATAAATACACAGGACAACTAATTAAACACAGCTGAAACCAAATTAACTCATGAACAGGAAGAGAACCAAATATGGACAAACAGGAACTCAAACATGTGACAGATCGCCCCCCTCCTGGCCATGGCGGATCAGGGGACTCAAGAGGCTATGGCAGATGGGCCTCCGCGACCTTGCCCGGCTCGGTCACCACGGCCACAGGCATATGATCCCCCCCCCGCAGCGGGCTCTGGAGGGCGCTCTGGACGAGTGGGCACTGGAGGGTGCTATGGAGGAGCAGGCCCTGGAGGGCACTTTCAAGGAGCAGAGCTGGCTAACTTGGGGAACTCAGGAGATGAAAGGCTGGACATGACCAGCGGAAACAAGGGAGACGATGGAGGGCTGGGCGGAACCAGCAGAGATGGAGGATTAGAGTTTGGATCTGACGTGGCCCTCCCTGGGCCAAACAGGGAAACTTTAGCACTCTCCGGGTAGGATTCAGGGATTGGAGCAGACACTGGAGTGAGCTCTGGGGTCCAAGATATATCCTCATATGCCACCAGTATTCCTAGGAGCACGTGAGCCGCGGACGGCGGGGTTGCCTGGGGAACAGCTGACGGGCTTGACTGTGAGCTGGTTCTGGATCGGGGCTGGACACTCTACATACACCGGAGGATCCCTTCCCTCCAGCTCAGTTCTGCAGTGTCTGGGAGGTCCACGGGGGTGATAGTAGTTGGCCCCGATCCAGAACAGAATTCAACGTGGTGCCATATTTGCGGCGATCCCGCAGAACTCCCACGCAAATGCCATAAGTGGGAGGTCTCGGCAGGCCAGGGCAGAAAGCCGGGGGGAGAAACAGGGAAAAACAAAATGGGGAAAAGGACCACCGTTTGGCGCTTACTATTTTTGGGTCCGGTATTCTGTCACGGGCTGCCTACTGTGTAGGAGACGAGGAGACAAAGGAGCACGGAGACACAGGAGATTAACATTCAATACTAGTTTAATAATCCACAATGAAGACTTACAAGCAGGAACACACACATAGGACAGGGAATAGACGAACACTCTATAAATACACAGGACTAAACGAGGATAATTAATTAAACACAGCTGAAACCAAATTAACTAATAATGAACAAGAACAGAACCAAATATGGACAAACAGGAACTCAAACATGTGACAGATGGATTATTTTCACTGGCAGAATGCAAAAATGAATATGATTCTGAAACACTATACTGATCAGACAAAATCATTAAAAAATGTATGTTCATATGCAGTATGAAATATCAGCAAAATGTGCAAATCACTTATGAAAACAGCAGGAATGTAGACCGATTCATGATTTTCCATGGATTAGTAGGCTAAATATAAAGCAAAATCTTTCCTGTTCAGAGAGTTATTGCTCACCTCTGTTTGTCTTCTGAGTTCATTCCACTCTCACATGAGTGTAAAAATAGAGGCTACTGAACTTTCTCTTTCGACATGACTCAACCAGCTGATGATGACAGGTGCCAAACGCCATTCCAATATGTCAAATATAGAGACCTATCTATGGAATGATTTTCCGTACTATTTTCAAAAGGAATTGCAAATTGTATTTTCAATTGCGTTTTCCACATGTGGGCGCATAAATTGTGACATAATCCAAATGCAATTGCAAATCTTGCATTACAGTTTGCATTTTCGCTTTCGCGAACGCACAGTGACTGCCACATTTCAAATGAAAAAGAAAAGTCCATTTGCAACTGTATTTCAAAATACTGACCTATTGTGCGTACCGTTGTTGCTCCCACTGTTAGCAGGGTATAACCGCTGCATTTGGGGTAAAAAAGATTATTATAATTATTATTATTATTATAAAATAATGTATTGTTCCAGGAAGGTTTTCTGTTCGTTCACACAGGCACGAACTGATTGGCAGCTGCCTTTAGCAAAGCCTTTACCGATTACCTGCATTGATCAAAGCATTCGGCACGGTCGTCTGTGAGTGACGTCACCTCCCGACACAAACACGCCCCCTAGTATAGTCCCGCCCCCTCACATTGATTGACAGCTTTCCGTGAAGACATAGGAAATTCAAATGCAAAAGGAATTGCGATTCCATTTGAGTTTTGGCAGGTTACATGCACGACGCAGAGAAAGTGAAAAGGCAAATGTGGTAATTAATATTGCTATTTAAATATGACAGGCTCATAGCTCGTAAGACATGGGAAATACAGTTGCAAATGGACTTTGCTTTTTCATTTGAAATGTGGCAGTCACTGTGCGTTCGCGAAAGCGAAAATGCAAACTGTAATGCAAGATTTGCAATTGCATTTGGATTATGTCACAATTTATGCGCCCACATGTGGAAAACGCAATTGAAAATACAATTTGCAATTCCTTTTGAAAATAGTCCGGAAAATCCTTCCATACCTATCCATGTTTACACCTGATCATATAACACAATCAACTCAACTGAATGCTTTTGATGAAATGAGTGATTTTCTTGTCTATGAATGTTTGCTTAGATGGGATTATTTTTAACTAGACTTTAACCAGATTAATACTGGACTTAATTGTCTGTATTCATTATTTTATAGTTATACACACAACCCTCTTCCAAAGGGTCAAGATGTTTTTGTATCTTCCGTTTACCTGAACACATTTTCTTCTTTGTATGCCACATTTTTTAGTAAAGCTGCTTTTGAACAACATTCATTGTTAAAAGTACTATATATAGAAAACTGAATAATCACTTGATAATCACTTATCCACCCATGAGAGAACCTGTCATTGCGAAATCTCTCCCTCATTAAAGGTAAACAGGTTTTTAATGGATTTCGTCACCTCTAAATGCACACTGAGTCGTTAAAACACATGAATGCAGTTTGTAAAAATTTTCCATCATATACAAGCTTCCACCGTTTAGCCTCGAGTGAGGTGTTTCCATGTTGCTTTAGGGTGAATGTAATAAACAAGCATTTTAAAATAGTTTTGGAATCATTGTTTTGTAATGCAGTAGCAGAAGTACCACTGTGTCTTGCCAACATTTTTCCATTCCTTCACCCCAGTGGCCTTTAACTGTCTGCGTCATGTGACAGAGAAACAGTCCAATTATAAAAGCTTGGTTGAGCCTAAAATAACCCACATCACTGTGACTTGTTCTAGTTTCAGGAAAACGGGCAAATGACTGTTCCTTTGACTTGCTTAAACTCCCCAAAAGATGTCAAAACAAAAAAACAAACAAAACGGGTGCAGTTTGCAGTAAATATGTATCGCATGCATATGTTATAAACAGTCTTGTACATCACTGTCTGTTATCAGCATCAGCTACTGAAAAACATGTCAAAATCAAACACATTGACAATTTAATTTCCCTTCGGGGATTAATAAAGTTTATCTAATCTAATCTAATAGTAGAATCAACGTCCCAGAAATGTGTAGAATAATCATGACCTGATCTACAGAAAGTAATACATATGTTAACATTGTAGTGATTTTTCATCAGTGACCCAAGAGAACCTGCTTATTAATGTGAGATCTTTTCCTCATCGAAGGTAAACAAGTTTTTAATGTATTGCATCACCTCTACAGGCACATGACCCGTTAAACCATGTGTCAAAACGTGAATGCAGTTTTTATCAAATTTTCCGTCATGACTTGCATCATTACAAACAATACAAGCCTGCACCGTTGAGCTTCAAGCTGGTGTTTCCCATGTTGCTGTAGGGTGCTCTCACTGTAACAATCATGCATTTAAAATGATTTGGACTCATTGTATTGTCATTCAGTAGACGCGTTAATTAATCTGTCTGTCTCTCACCCACCTTTTTCCATTTGTTTATCTCCACTGGGCTCAAACTCTCTGTCACGCGGCAGAGAATCAGCCCAAGTCAGTCCTCAGTTGGTTGATAAATCATAATATGAGTTTGAAGGATCATCAAATGCAAACTGTGTGTTGCTTCAAGAGAGCAACCATACATTTGTGTTCTGTTTTATTTACTTTCTTTTATATTCATTTATTCTTCATTCAGTTATTTATCATTTATTCCATTTAATCATTTTTATTTTTCTATTTAATCATACAGTAATTTATAATAAACAATTTCTATACTTATTTCACTGATTTATTCATTGACTAGTCATTTATTATTGTCACGAATCCGGTCTATGAACTTCCGTTCACTCACCACCAGAGGTCACTCGCTCACCACATTGACTCTTGCACTACACGTCACCCCGGACTACAATTCCCCTCATCCATTGCACTGATGACACACACACAGCTGATTGCACTGATCACACAGCTGATTCCCATCACACGCCTTACTTAAGCCATGGACTTCCGCAGTCAGGTCGTCGAGTATTGTCTGCGTTTATCGCTCTCCTAGTGATAGCACTTTACGGAGCCGTTTCTAGTTTAGTCTTGTGCTCATAGAGTCTAATCTAGTCTTGTATTCTGGCCTGTGTTTCTTGGATTAACCCTTTGCCTTGCCGTTCGGACTCTGTTTGTACCTTGCTTGGACTATTGCCCGTGTACTCCGGTTACCCCTATTGTCAAGCCCTTTGGATATTGTTCGCCGATCGACGACCCACGCATGCTCTCGGAATACTCTTGTGTCTTGCCCTGGACATATGTTTATTGATGTTTGACCCTGCCTGTGTTTGACTATGTTTTTGAATAAAAGCTTGACATGGATCCGTACGCCTCACGTCTCGTCGGCTCCGTTACAATTATTAGTTTTATATTTTTTTTCATTGTTTAATCTTGTGATTGTGTGTTTCAAGGGCTGTTTGTCTTCATGAATAAGAGATACGAGGGAATGTTTATGGAAATCCAAGGTTTATGGGATGTTGCTGTGAAGCAATTTGGTATAACACTATTTGTTGGATTTGTGCTGGTCAGACAAAGTCTGAGCACTGAAACATACGCAACTAGGATTAGCCTATTCAATAAAATCTGTGGTCACACTTTATACTAGGTGGCCTTAACAACTATGTGCTTATTTTTTGATGCAAGTACAATGTACTTATTGTGGTCATCAGGGGCGGACTTAACCAATAGGCGAGGTAAGCGGCTGCTTGGGGCCCCGTCTGATATTCGCGAAACATACTTAGTAAATGCACCAGTATGTATTTGTGTTATGGAGAGCGTCAAATGTTTACTCACCACTCAAAACGGGTTGTGAATCCTCTCATTATAACAACGTGTAGATAAGATGTAAATAAGAGATTCATTGTGCAGAGAGCTTATTAACGGAACGTCGTGAGATCCCGATGAACTGAAGTGAGTGACAGCTTTTAGTGATTATAGACGGAGCGCTCTTTGCGGGCATTCTAAGCTATTTTGACTGTCTCTGAACAGATATATACACCTCAGTAAAGAAAGTCATAATTTTATTTGTCTTGATGTTTCAAAATTTTCCTAGGCGCGCCAGCGCGAACTATAAATGCAAATGAACTATAAACTAAAAACGCGTATAAATGCACGAATGCAATGACTGGAGATCTTCGCTTAATAGATTACATTTTCGATTTGTTTCCCGGCAAACCCTATCGTATGCCTTAAGAACACTTGGAATACGGAATGAGTTGCATGGGATAATTTTTATGACATTTTAATCCTTTTTGTAAAAAAATTGAAGAAGTTTACAATTCATTAAATGGACAAGTGCAAGCATTTGTTTATACATGTCTTCTTTTGTGATCCGAAAAAAATAAGGTAGCTTAATATGGCTTTAGAATAGCATCAGGTTGACTAATTATTTAGGCTACTTAAGTTGTGAAGGGGTAGTAGTTATAATAAATAATAGTTATAGCTATAATGAGAGCGAACTAGCGAGCAAAATAAGGGATAGGCGTAAAAGAGCATATTATTGTGTTGGGGCCCCGTACCTGAAATTTGCTTAGGGCCCCCAAATCACTAAGTCCGCCCCTGGTGGTCATATTGTATTGCAAAACACTTTTGCTGCTATTGAGGTGGGATACGGGTAAGGTTAGGGACAGGTTTGGTGGTATGGGTAGGTTTAAGGGTGGGTTAAGGTGTGAGGGATGGGTCAACAGTGTAATTATAAATGTAATTACAGAAATTAATTACAGATGTAGTTACTTATAGGTATTTTTAAAAATATAAGTACAATGTAAAAACATGTATGTACACAATATGTGCATTGAACCAAATTAATTTAAATGTAAGTAGTTAAGGCCACCTAATATAAAGTGGAACCAAATCTGCTCCTTTTTATCAACACTCCTGCTACAGCTCTTCACGGCTTTAAACATTGAGCAATATATGGACAAACCCAGCGATTGGGATGTTTTGACCCAGCGGTTTGATTACCGCCCAGATGGTTGGGTTAAACATTTAACCCAACTGTTGGTGGAAAACAACCCAATCGCTGGGTTTGTCAATATTTTACTCAACGCTGGGTTGTACATAAACCAGCATTTTTCAGAGTGTAGACTAGAGTTTTGGATATTTTGGGTAGAGACAAGACTTGCTGTTAACAGGTTCTGGGTATTAGACAATTTTGCTGACTAGCTGTTCAGTTACCAGACCAAACAGATGTTTTCTGACAGGATCTGGTGTCCGCTTGATCTTAATTATTTGGTATGGAGGCATGATCTAACAAGTATGATAATCATAGTCAGTTTGAGTTAAATCTGTATCGCCAGTGCATTGCACGAAATAAACACCCTGAAAATGACCTACAAAAGCTGACCGTTTTAAAAAAAGTGGTTTAATATAGGCTAATGCACACAATGTGGAAACATGGGAAGCATAATTGTCCAATATTAGGCTAAATCTTTCTTCTTCCAAATTTAAACTTCATATGAAGTGAATTTCACTACTGTTTTAAAACCTACTAAAACACTATCAGTAACTTCACATGGGAAGTTTGGTGTGGTTCATTATAGAAGAAAAAGAGGCTGTACAAACACGGTCTGTACAGATCTTCATACAACTGAACCACATACAAAAGACCAAGACCAAAATGAAAGAAAAAAAAAACTTCAAAGAAAAAAAAGGAACAAAACAATGTATTGTTTCCTTCACTTTAAGTTTATAACAATATCAGTTTTATCTTCATTTAGAATAATAAAGCAGCAATCCTCCACCAAGAGTCATCAAACGACACTCGATCAACAACAAAATGATGCATATATATACATACCTTAGAACAAGATGCAAATGAGAAGTTTATGTTCATTAAGGTGCTTTTTAAAAATTAAGTTTCATATGATCTATATATGATAATGATCCATCTTGTTTGTTGTGAACTCAAATGACTGCTGCACACTGGATTTGAATACAAAGTACATGAGCTGTGGGATCATTTTACTTTCTTTTTCTCTGTTTCTCGGAACAGTAATTCAGAAAACCAATCTCAAGATCTAGGAGTCTCCTTCAACTAAATAAGGCACAGCTACTTTTCATCTAGATTCCTGGTCTGCCTTACTCATCATGTGATGATAAAAAAAAACATGGTCCAGATATTCATCTTTAGAGAGTAGCCTATCAGATGTCTTTGAGTTGCTAACTTGTTAAACCAATTAAACACGTTCTACAAAATATTACTGTTCACACTATTAGAAAACTGCATGTGCAGAATATTAACAATAAATAGCTACAGTGATCAAACAGATCTATAATATACAATTATTTCACAGAAACTAATATAAAACAGAAACAGTGTTTTGAAATCTGCAACCAGAGTTACATAGTTCAGCAGTGAAGTCTAACAGATGGAGTAGTTTACTGGAGTTCAAATAAAGCTTGTGTCTTTCATGAGCACGATGTGAAAATTAAAAAAAAATTTGTTTGTTACTGCTGAGTCAGTGCTACTATATCACATTTGCTGGATGATTGCTGTTGTCTTCATCATGTCTGAAAACCAGAAATGTCCTTCTCTGTTTGGGATGTTTTTGTGTCATTCTGTAAATGATTGGCATTATGATGATGATGAGACAGCTTATAACAGCAGCGATGACAGCGATCTTAAATCCACGACTTTCTGCTTTCTTCTGATCAGATGTTTCTGATACGTCCCAGGCAGGTTCTTCTGGAAAGGTGAGTTTGAAATGTTTAATGACAGTGTTTAAATAATAAACTCAACTTCAGCCAATCAGAGAATCTGTTGATGATTTCTTGACACAATTTAGAAACCATAATCAAACATCAATTTCCTTTTTAAGACCTTAAACACTAAAATCACATGATTTAAAATTATAAATGTGCTTACAAGAGATTAAAAGCCGTTTTCTGTGCTGCTCCAGTAACCTGGAGCTCAGTAATCAATAACTATAATAGAATAATACCTGTCTTTCCAGGAGTGACGACTTCAGCGAGGATTTCAGGTTTGAGGGTCTCTGTTAAAAGATTTTAAACCACTGTTATTAGACTGAAAATAAATGTACATCTGCAAACATTTATAAAATTATAAACACCAGTATTATATACCGTACCTGTTATGTCTACAGTGAATTCTGTTCTTTTCACTCCACACTTTGTTTGTACAAAGAATCTGAATTGTTCTGTCATTGCTGTAGTTGGAGTGTAGCGGCATGTGAAGCTGTTTCTCTCTTCACAAGAGTTCCCAGTAAACTCTTCTTTACGGATTGTTGAGTCTTTATAGCTCTCAGGGTATTGAAACTTATACATTAGAATGCAGCATTTAGCACACTGCTTAGAGATGTTGCAGATGAAAGTTGCTTCTTTCCCCACAGATCCAGTCACATTTTGACAAGTTACACTGCAGAAATCTGAAAAATAACAGCAATACAGTTTAAGAACAATAAAAAGTTCTGTATTTTTAATAAGAAATAATTCAGATTCACTTCCACACAATACTGTTTTTTATTTCATTTATTTATTGTATATCTAATCAAATTTGACCAAATGTTTTTTTGTATTTTTTTCTCATTATCTTAGATTTAGTCCCTCACCATTCTCACACACACTCTCTATGGGAAAGTTTATGCTCTTACCAGAATCAGCTTGACAAACAGTGATGAAGATCGAGACCACAGTGAACAATTGCACAGTACTCACGGCATTCATTTTGATTCTGCAATAGGAAGAATAACAGATACCTCAGAAATGAAACTTAACCATGATTAACAAGGAAGTAGCCTACTAGAGATTACAACGCAGATACAGACTTAAGAGGACGAAGTAACTTTCAGAAAACTTTCAGTGTTTTACTTGGACTGAATCCAAATGCAAAAATTCTGTCATCATTTTAACAGATTGTCACAATCACTGGAGCAAGGGAAACACAGAGGCCAGGAACTTCTTTAAACAAAGAACTTTATTGAGCCAAACACAGGGAATGCTGGAGACACAGAATGACGATCAGACCAGACACAGAGGCAAGGAAACACAGGGCTTAAGAAGCGAAGGAAATCAAACGAGGAGAACAGAAACAGGTGGTGAGCAATCAAACACTGCTGGAGATTAATAAACTAAAGATGACACCAAACCAGGACAGGAACAGGAAGACCAAATAAGGGCATGAGGAAACAAGAGGGAGGAAAAACACAGGACACAGAAAACACAGGTCTGACACATTTACCCCCAGTTTCACAGACGAGGCTTAAGCCTAGTCCTAGACTAAAATGTAAATCTGAGCTGTTTCAACTGAAAGAAACTTGCACTGACTGATCTTAAAACATGTCAGTGCTTTTGTTTTGTCTTAAGATGCACACCAGTAATGTTTTTTTCTAAGGCATGTTTATAAAAATTACTTAAATGTCCTAACTGAACTATGGCCTAATCCTGGTTTAGGCTAAACCCTGTCTATGAGACCGGGCCATAGGCTTTTTTTGTGACTTGACTTGATACAGGCTAATGTAAAAGCCTTATGGACTACTATAGTGGTTTACTTTGAAACTACATGAGGGTGATTAAGCAATGATTTTTTAAAATAAACTATTAGCCTACTTTATGCTTCAAGAAACACCAACATCTTCAAATGCATCTTTAGATTACTTATATAATATTTGATTTAATAGGCAGAATATGATAATTACAGTTAAAACGTTTCTTGACTTCAAGCCTGAATATACGTCAATATGTGTCTCATAATTTCGCAAAGCTTCACACACAACATAATAACTCATGCTTTAATTTGGATGTTTTGAAGGAACTAATGGGTGCAAAAATATAGCCACAAAACCACAAAAATTCTTACAGTAAATCACTGAGAGCACACAATGTAACACACCCGTTTACCAGCGGAATCTAAAGCGTTGCGACACAAATCAAACGCCACGAAGCACAATCTTTACAGACTGAACCCATAACCTAGTAATTCTGTAGGAAACACTGCAACATTTATTAGTCAAAATGAGCACAAACACGTTTTCTATAGCCTATTCATGTTCTTTTTTAAACATTTGCACAGTGCGTAAACACCATGCACGTATTGATGGTTTTCCAGCAGCGCGTTATGAATTAGTAAAAAATAAAAAAGGAATTATTTCGTGTTCAGAGAGAGTTATTGCTCACCTGCGGTCTGTGTGTCTTCACCGTCTGAGTTCATTCCACTCTGACTCGCTCTGCTGCTCACAAGAATGGATAAAGAAGGCTACTAAACTTTCACTTTAAACATGGCTCACAGTTGTTCGTGTAGTAACTTTTTGACCAGCAGTTGGTGCTGTTACTAACCTTAAATTTTTCCCTTTAAAGATGATGACAGCTATCAAATGCTGTTTTAATGTCAAATATACAGCCGTGATCAGAATTACTGGCACCCTTGGTAAATAAGATCAAAGAAGGCTTTGAAAATAAATCTGCATTGTTTATCGTTTTGATCATTTATTTAAAAAAAAAATCACAAAAATCAAGCCTTTAGTAAGTATTGTGGGGGGTAGGGGAATTTATTATGAGCAAAATATCTCTTAAGTATATTCCCATTCATATATATATATTTTTTTTACGCACACCAGAGTAACTAACTCCCGTTTCCACCATTAAACAGCACTTACATCACATGTTGCTTGGGAGGGTTTCAAGGAAATTCCCGGTTCTGATCCAAAAACAAACTCCAGCATATTCAGCTCCCAAAGAATATCAGCTCCCAGAGAATTTCTGACGAGAAAGGGCTCTTTGTTCAGATTAAACTATAAAATGAACTTTTGGCAGCAAACACTCAAAGATGATTTTGATGCACACAAGGATAAAAATGTGTCCCATTTGTACAATGAAATATACTGCTGTATTTTATGTTGTTGGACTATTTTTTTCTGCCAGAGATCCTGGACATCTTGTTCAGATAGATAGCATCATGGATTCAACAGCAACAGATAAAAAAAAATCAACCATTCATAGGGTGTAGGTGGTGTTGTGGCTTCAGTTTACTATTGCATACCTGAACACAGATTTTCCTCTTTGTATGGTACTTTTTTTTTTAGTAAAACACATATTGTAAAAGTGTTACATAATTAAAACTAACATGGAAGAGCCCTTTTCCACCCATGAGAGAATCTGTCATTGCAAAATCTCTCCAGGTTTTTAATGGATTTCATCACCTCTGAATGCACAATGAGTCGTTAAACAGTGTGCATGTGTGTTAATTAATAAACAGAGGATTCAGATATTCATCTTTAAAGAGTATCACAAGTCTTTTATTCATTTCAGTGTTCCTTTTTTTAAAAAAAAAATACGACACTATACAAAACCACACTGTTCACACTATTAGAAAAATGCATGTGCAGAATATTAAAAATAAAAAAAATAATTCCATATATAAGCTACATTAACATTTACCAAATACAAAATTGACATTCATTACAGACGTTCCTTGAAAGTGCAAAAAAGTCATTTGTAGTAGTTTGATATATATCAGATAGTAGAGTAGGCCTATGTAGTTTAGTGGAGTTCAAATAAAGCTTGTGTGTTTCATGAGCATCACATGAAGAAAAAAAAAAAGGCAGCGGCTATTTACACTAAGTGCAAATAGCAATGGAGTGTATTTACACTAAGTGAAGTTAGCAGTATTTTTTAACTATATGCTATTTACACTAAGTGCAAATAGCTATAGATTCTATTTACACTATGTTAAAATAGCAAGATTTTCTGCTATTTATATACTAATTGCAAACAGTGGCAATTATCTGCACCTCAGTATTGTAGTACATTATAAAACAGTACGCAATAATAACATATTGAGTGTAAATTATAGTTTTAATTCAAATTATTAAATGGATGCCACCTTATTGGGACAATAAAGCCCTCCCTACACCTACCCTAACCCTACCCGATACTTTATTTTCAACTTTTTGATTATTTCCTTAATTTTTATAGAAAATAAATGCCTTCCCAATGCGATATGAGATTTGAAAAGGGAGACAAAAAGTTTGGCAAAAGGCAGGTTTGAACTCGGGTCGTTCGCATCAAAAATTACTAGCTGTACCATCTACGCCACTAAAACTGACGTAAAACAGGCGTCTTTTTTTAGTGTTGACTGTCCCAATCACACATTGGTGGGCGGAGTTAGTGTAAAAAGCCATTGCCAACAAGGCGGGCTATTTGCACTTAGTGTAAATAGACACTCCGAAAAAAAAATCTAACAAAAGCTCATACTCTGAGTCAATGCTATTATATCACATCTTCTGGATAATTGCTGTCCTCATGTCTGACAAGCAGAAACGTCCTGTTCTGGAATCCTGAAAGTTTGGTGGAGTTTGGTTTTGTTTTGTAGATGATTGTCATGATGATGATGATGATGATGATGATGATGAAACCGCTCACAACCACAGTAATGACAGTGGATCCAAGACCCACTGCTGTTGGAGATACTACTGCTGGGTTTTCTGGGTTCATATGTCTTAAGTAACCTGAAGAAATAATCAATTGTTATTTAAATGTATAATAACTTTCTTACCAGGAGTTTTACTATCATTTTCAGGTTTAATGGCCTCTGTTGATAGTTTTTAAACCATTGTTAGTAGATTGTACATAAACAAAAATATTACAGTATATGCAGTACCTGTTGTGTCCACAGTGAACTCGGTTTCAAACGTCCACAGGACGTTTGAACAAAAAAACTACATTTTTCTGTCATTGTCTTTTTTGGAGTGTAGCTGTATGTGAAGCTTTTGTTGTGTTCACAGGGGTAATCAGGAACCACTTCACTGCAGATTTCGAAGTCATTATATTTAAACTTATTATTTTTTAATGCAGCATTTATTTATCAGCAGAGAGACGCTGCAGCTGAACATTACTTTTTCCCCCACAGATCCAGTCACATCAACACAGCTTACATTGATATCTGAAAAATAAAATAACAAACGTTATAATAAATATAGAGTGACTCTTTCATTAGAGAACCTGTTCATAAATAAAAACACTGCATTATGTAGGAATTGTTCCCTAGCCATGGGAGAGTCAGATATTTTTTTATTATGAATGTTAAGTTCAGTATTTATTTTCTAAAAGCAGAATAATACAGCAGAGACTGTAACTTCATCCTCTTACTTTTAATCATGTGCATCAGATATAATCAATGCAGAAAACACAAGATCCTGTATTCTTGATTGAAAATGTGATTATGTACTTATCTGTATGAACACATTGTTTTAGAATAGAATAGAGAGAGAATAAACATTAAAAAAAGGAAAAAAAATAGTATTGCTCCCTGACCTTAATGGATTTCCCTTCCTATGGTCTAAACTGTTCAAACAGTAAATAATAAGAGCCAGAAGAGTAATATGTATATCTATGAATCAGATTTGATCATTCTTTCATTATTTATATTTCACTATTTCAGATTTAGCTCCTCTTCAAAATTCTCATTCATATAGGTGAAGTTTATTCTCTTACGTTTATCAGCTTGACAGACAGCAGAAAAGGTCCAAACCAGAATGATCAGTAGCACAGCATTTACAGCATTCATGGTTTTGATTCTGCTGAAAATAAAATGACAGAAATTTGCAACAGAAGTGAAACTTAACTTAGGACTAATGATAGTCCTAGAGATAGAGAGTAGCTGAGAAGCTCAGTAGAAATGTCAACAATTACTTAGTAAAATAATCACCCCAAAGGGTGATTAAATGACAGAGTTTCAGTTTTTTGGGGTTTCATGAACTACTTGATGCTTCAAGAAACACCAGCATCTTCTAATGCATCTTTAGATGGCTTATATTTGATCTAATACAGGATATGATAATTAGACAGTATTTTTTTTTTAAGTTGTACTTCAAATCTGGAAATATGCTTACCTTCTTCAGTAAGTCGCACTTAAATATTTGAAGTGTGACAGGTTTTACACAACATAATCAACCATGCTTTAATTTGGAAGTGTTGAAGGGACTCATGAGTGCAAAATTCAACCACAAAACCACAAGATTTCTTACAGTAGGCCTAGAGTGTAGCAGATGTGCATTTAGAACAGCATTTTGTGATTCCACTTGGCATAACCATATATGGATTTCCAGATATCCAGTAGGGTCGAGTCCAGCACGCTAATATTTGATGTAAAGGGTGGAATTATGTTGTCATGTGCGGTGCGATAGCCAATACTATTTAGACTGCTTTCAAATGGGCCCGTGCTAATTTGTGTTCACGCTCTGTAGTCTGAAGACCGTAAAAATGTTTTCTATATTTACAATGTAATTTGCAGCATGAGCATAGCCAATCACGCTGCAACTGCAGTAGGCTAATTGACAGTTTGATTATAAACGAAGCGCTCATTGCTCACTTTCTGTTGCCAATATAATCTATTCACAATTTGAATAAAAGTTTTATTTTTCATGCTGCAGAGTTTCAGAAGAGACTGTTCACATGATGTAGGAAGGGGCGTAGGCAGTGTTGCAGACTTAGAAATTTTGTTTCTAAATTTAGTAACTTTTCAGACTACCCTAGCAACTTTTTCTTCCAAAAGAAGCAACAAATTTAACTATTTTTAAAATTTATTTGGCAACTTTTAGCAACTTTTGATATGTGACTCAAACAATAAAAAGGCACACATTTTCCATCTAAATTACACAAAAAGAGCAAATCAAATTAAGGTAGCTGCTATTTGCAATTCTTCAATTTAATAATAATAATTATTGAATAATTCAATCATTGTTCATTTATAATACACCTACCTGCGATGAGTTAGTACACTGTAAGAAAAATATCTAGAAAAACGGAAAAGGTGGTAATTTTCCAGGACATTTTCCGTTGTAACCCTGTAACCCAAAATACAATGCATAATTTAAAATGCAGGTAAAAAACATGTGAAAAATCAATTCCAAAAATTACTTCATATTTGCATAGTAGATTGTGCTCTATTTTTACAGACTCTTCTTAAAGTGTAGCATATTAACTAACTTCTAATAATACACTGCTTGAAGGTATAATTGTTCAGAATTTACAGTTTTACTAGTTTATTAGCTAATAAAAAAAACCTTAAATTGTTCAAAAATGTGTTCAATAATTCAATGTTGTATTTAAAAATAGTTATTTAGAGTATTAATATTATATAATTATTAATATTATATTAATATTATATTAGTTATTAATATTATATTATGCATTCGTATTATTTTATAAACAAATCTAAATTAACATATATATATATATATATATATATTATTTATTTATTTATTTATTTTTTGCTGAGATTTTATGCAGTGACAATTTTACGTCGTAATTACGTAATGACGCCATCGCGCAATGACATCACAATGTCATTTAGCAACTTTTCAGCAACAAATCGACCTTCCTTGTTTTCATTCTGTGCAATGGACCCAGAAATCTGTAGCTGGATAGGCAAAAGTTGTGTATCGTTTACACGACGGATGCACGTTTTCATCTTTTTTTTTCTCTCTCTGTTAATTAGCCTACTATGTTGTGCTGAGTGTCTGTTTTTCTCCAGTGCATCAAGAATGTTGGTTTGATTGCTGGTGTTACATGAGAAAATACGTCTTTTTTGCCTACCTGATATGGGGGTCACAAATGCCGATTCATTTTGAGCTACATTTTGCATAATAACGGATAATTCACACTATACTTGTGTACTTATGATTATAAGTCCCTCTGTGATTTCCACACGTTTTTTTTTAGTTTTTTTTTTTTATCAGTTTTGCTTAACGATTGTAACCGTATCTATAGTTGTCTCCGCGTCGTAGCTGCTGCCCAAGTTCTCAAATGACTGTTATGTGTTGCCCAGATGCAATAAATAAGGATGTGATGGTAAGTATTTCGGTGTTTTGAGACTATGTTTTCGACACAACACAACGCAGATAACACACCCCTACAAGAGCACACAATGAAGCACGCATTTATCCAGTTAATCCACAGCTCAACGACGGAAATTAAACGCGATGAAAAAAATCTTTTTACAGTTGCGCGTTATGGATTAGTAAATATAAATACAAGTATGTCGTGTTCAGAGAGAGTTATTGCTCACCTGCGGTCTGTATGTCTTCACCGTCTGAGTTTATTCCAATCTGACTCCCTCAAGAGCGCATAAATAAAGGCTACCAAATTTTGACTTTTAACATTACTCAACTATAGTGGGACACACAGCTGTTTGTGTTTTTATAACATTTTTGACCAGCAGTTGGTGCTGTTACTAACCTGCAAATTTCCCCTACATGCCAGAGTGATGACCACAGCTGCCAAACGTCTTCTTCTTCTTCTTCTTGATTTTTAACGGCGGCTGGCAACCAACGAAAATAGGTGCATTACCGCCACCTTCTGCTCCGGAGTGTGGAACAGATTTTTATATTCTATTAATCAATCCCGTCTCTCTAATAAAATCAAAGAAAGCTTTACTATATATTTCACTTGCCCATTTTATTAAAACCTGTAAATCTTAGGATCCTGAATTCTATTTTCCTTAATTGTTCTATCATTTTTCCTCTTTCTGCTCATACTTCCACAATCAATAAATACATGAGGTATTGTTTTCTTCAACATTACAGTAGTATCTGCTAATCCATTTGGATGTTTCACATTTTAAGTGAGCTATTTAAATTTGAGTGCCCTAATAATATTCTGTTAAAGATGACCTCTTTCCTCGACTTACCTATACACTTTATATTTTGATTTACTTTATTAATTAGACTGTAAAGAAATCTACCCTTTTCCCCATTGTTCCACTTAACTTGCCATTCTTCAATCACTTTACTCCAGATTAAAACCTTAATCTCTGATTTACTTAATGGAACTTGTATCTCTATTGTTTCTCTTTGTAAAGCTTGCTTTGCTAATTTATCCACTTCTTCATTTCCCCTTATTCCTATGTGTGCTGGGACTCATATAAAACTGACTGATGTATCATTCTGAACAATTCTTGAATGTATTTGTAGAATACTAAAGAGAATATCTTGGTGACTTGATTTAAAAGATCTCAAACTCTTTAAGACTGAAACTGAGTCAGAACAAGTTAAAACATTCTCAGGTTTGTGTTCCTCCACCCACTGCAATGCCAAGAGCATTCCTATCATTTCTACAGTATAAACTGACAAATGATTAGAAGTTCGCTTTACTCCACTGATCCCCTGGTAACCACTGTTTTGGACTAAAAAAGCAGCCCCAGTTATTTGATGTTCTGGATCTTTTGATCCATCTGTATACACTTGTACATGCTGAGGGTATTGATTTCTGGTATATATTAAAAACACAGATGTCAAGTCAGCTTCTCTTTCTGTTTTTTTAATCTCTAACAGATGCAGATCTACTTGAGGCGTTACATATACCCATGGTTCATTTTCCGGAATAACAACTGTTGGGCTCATCTTGATGTTATTTACTTGTATTTCTTCTGCATATATTTTACTACTCCACCCAAAGCTTGTTCTGCTGCCAAACGTCATTCCTACGTCTAGGCTACGTCAAATAGACTGGCTCACGAACTGGAGCTGCTTACCAGAATCTGCTTGATTTAATATGTTTCCATGTTGCTTTAGGAGGGATTTCACTGTAATAAGCATGAATTAAAATATTTTGGGAATGATTGTTTTGTCATATATGGCAGTAGAAGTGTTAATTTGTCTCTCGTCCATCTTTTTCCTATTTATTTTGCTCCAGTGAGCTCAAACCCTCTGTGTCACACTGCAGGAAATCAGTCCAAGTGTAAAAGCCTCAGATGGATGATAAATAAACATAGAATGAGTATGATAATGATAATCACAATCAGTACGATCCGTCTCTAGTCTGGGGCGTCAGTGCATAAACTAAACACCCTGAAAATGACCTTTAGAAGCCCATTTTAAAAAGCTGACCTCTTAAAAATTGAATGTAATTCACACAATGTGAACATCAAGCATCACTATTTGTCAAATGAATACTTGTGAATTTTATGTTACGCTAAAACTTTCTTTGGAAAATCTTTCAGAAAATAAATGGCAAATAAGTGAAACTTAACCAACTATGACTATAGAGATATTAGTAGTTCACCCAAAAACAACAGTTAAGCCACTAAAATCATTCTATGTCCAAATCTCTTCCACTAAAAAAAAAAAAAAAAAAAAAATGATTTCATGCAGAATAAGTTCATGTACTGTAACTTGTCTTACACAAATAATGCACACATAAAGATCAGCTCTCTGTACTTTTCACACACTTTACTAGTTTAACTGGTAAAACTTACCCATCAGCATATGATGAACCAGATATTCATCTTTAGAGAGTGTCACAAGTCTTTATTTCAGTCTTTAAAAAAAAAAAACATAGGTTGCTGTACAAAACCACACTGTTCTCACTATTAGAAAATTCCATGTGCAGAATAATAAAAGTAAAAAATTATTTCCATATATAAACTATTTTAACATTTATCAAGTACAAAATTGACATTCTTTGTAGATATTCCCTGAAAGTCAGAAAAAACAACAAAAAAAAAAACAGTTTGGGTTTCACTATTTTGCCACTTAGTGTCTCTTAATGCCTCTAAATGTTCAGCCATATACTGATTAAACATACAGCATTATTTCACAGAAATCAATATAAAACAGGAAACGAGTTTAAAAAAACATACAGCCAGAGTTATATATTCACGTTGAGATATAATTAAAGCTTGTGTCTTTCATGAGCACCACAGGGAAAATCAAACAAAACTCTTTAGTTGCGTACTGCTGAGTTACTGCTATTATACCACATCTTCTGGATGAGCGCTGTTGTCCTCATCATGTCTGAGGCCCAGAAACATCTTGTTCTGGGATCCAGAAAGTTTAGTTTTGTTTTGTAAATGATTGTCATTATGAAGATGATGAGGATGATGGTGAAACCGCTCACAATCATAACAGTATCTTTGGATCCAAGACCTGCTGCTGTCTCTGGTGGAGATGTTCTTGATGGGTTTTCTGGCTTCATATGTCTTAAGTAACCTGAAGAAATAATCAATAGTTATATTAAATATATAATAACTTTCAGGAGTTTTATCGTTTTCAAGTTTAATGACCTCTGTTAATAGTTTTTAAACCACTGTTAGTAGATTGAACCTAAATGTACATTTGCAAAGATTTACTTCACTATGAACAAGAATATTACAGTATATTCAGCACCTGTTGTGTCCACATTGAACTCGGTTTTATTCCATCCACAGGTCGCCTGCACAAAGAAACTGAATTTTTCTGTCACAGCTGTAGGTGGAGTGTAGTGGCATGTGAAGCCTTTCCTCCATTTACAGGGGTTTTTAGGAAGCTCTTGTGCACAGATTGTCAAATCATTATATTTAAATGTATTATTTCTGATGCAGCAATCATTTCTTTGCAGTGAGACGCTGCAGGTGAAAGTTACTTCCTCCCCCACAGATCCAGTCACATCATCACAGCTTACACTGATATCTGAAAAACAACAACGTAAATCACATAATACACAACAATAAAAATCTGTTTAAAAGATTTTTTGATATCTCTTGAAAATCTCACACACATTCTAGGTGAAGTTTATGCTCTCACCTTTATCAGCTTGACAGATAGCAGTAAAAGTCCAAACCAGAACGAACAGTTGCACAGCATTTACAGCATTCATGGTTGTGATTCTACAATAGAAAAAAAAAAAAGACAGACATTTGCATCAGACATGAAACTTAACTTAGGACTAATGAGGAAGTGCTAGAGATCAGAGAGTAGATAGAGACATTAGGAAGATTTACTGAAAGCTCAGAACAAATGTCAACATATCAGCAAAAGTTTGATTGGATTAAATCAGTCACATTAGGAATATTAAAAAAAAAAAAATACTCAAAGCCATATGGACAACTTTTATGTCTTTTAAAATAGTTTAAAATGAACCAAGGGTGATTAAATAATGAATTTTAGTTTTTTTTTTATGCTTCAAGAAACACCAACATCTAATGCAGCTTTAGATGACTTACATTTCATCTAATACAGGATAATTACACAGTACTCACAGTTACCACAGTATACTTCAAGTCTGAGAATGTTTTCTATATTCTTAGGCATTTTGAAATATCTGAAAAATGTGCAAATCACATAAAACACCATGCATGTGTTGATGGTTTTCCAGTTGCGCATTGTGGATTAGTAAATATGAAGGGAATTATTTCGTGTTTAGAGAGAGTTATTGCTCACCTGGAGTCTGTTTGTCTTCACCATCTGAGTTCATTCCACTCGGACTCTCTCTGCTGCGCACACGAGCCTATAAAGTCTAAACTACTAAACTATCACTTTCAACATGGCTCAGCAGATGGATCTTGATAGACTGGTGTTTACCAGCAGATTTCCCCTTCATGCCATAATGACAGACCAAACGCCATTCCAATACATAAAAAAAAAAAATAGTGAAGATTGGCTCACGTCCAGTTTGGTTATCAGAATCTGCTTATTAATCTGTTTAATATGTCAAGAACTTTTAATACCTGGACTTAATGGCTCTACCTCTCCATGTTACAGCTGTATGCATGACCTCCATCCAAAGGGTGAAGGCGGTGTTGTTGCTTCAGTTTACTATTGCATACCTGAACACAATAGGGAGATTTCCTCTTTGTACGGCACATTTTTTTTTAGTAAAGCTGCTTTTGAACAACATGCATTGTGAGGAGTGATATATATATTCATAAAACTGAATTCATTGATAAACAATTGAGAGAATCTGTCATTGCAAAATCTCTCCCTCTACTCATCAAGGTTTTAATGGATTGCATCACCTCTAAAAACACACTGAGTCGTTGAACCCCATGTCAATGTATGAATGCAGCTTGTCAAAAGTTTTCCATCATCTCAAATACAAGACTCCACCGTTGAGTCTCAAGCAAGGTGTTTCCATGTTGCTTTAAGGGGAATTGCACTGTAATAAACATGCATTTAAAATTTCTTGAAATCATTATTTTGTCATATAGTAGAATTGTTCATTAATCCATGTCTCACCCATCTTTTTCCATTTGTTTAGCTCCACTGGGCTGAAAATCTTGGCATCATGTGACAGGGAATCAGTCCAAAAGCCATCATTGTATATGCATAGGTATGATAATGATAATCACAGTCAGTATGCCTCTGGTCTGTTGTGTCAGTGTATACACCAAACATCCAGAAAATTACCTTGACAAACTCCTTTACAAAAGCTGACCCCTCAAAAAATATTTTAATAATTCACACAATGTGGAAATCAAGTAGAGCAATTGTCAAATGAAGAATTAAGAATTTTTCTTCCAAAATTAGTGCTGTTTTAAAACACAATCAATAACGTCACATGGGTAATATGTTGGTGTGTTTTATTATAGAAGAAAAAGAGAGGCTGCACAAATACGCTCCTTACAGAACTGTACAAGTTAACCGCCAAACACCAGGACCAAACAGAAAGAATACAGAAACTTCATACAGAAATAAAAAAGGAACAAACATTATAGTGTTTTCTTCACTTTCAGTTTATAACAATATCAGTTTTGTTCTCATTTAGAATAATAAACAAGCAACAATCCTCCACCAAGAGTCATCAAATGACACTTGATCAACAAAATGATGCATATATTCATCTCAGCACAAAATACAAGATGTGTTTATGTACATAGAGCTGCTGCTTATAAAATAGTTTGTTGGTCAAAATGTTGGTCAAAGACAGTTGATTTTATCTTAGCAGGACACGCTCTCTGCTGTGTGAAGAATGCATTGCATTATAATCATCTGACAGCAGAACAGACTTCACCATTTACCACAAATTAACTTTGCACCATTTTCATTGGTATAACTTACTCCTCACTGATGACGAAGTTTATTAAAAACAATAAAATGATATTTCAGGCAATCTTTAGAGTATAATGACACTTTAATAATTTAATGGCAGTTTAGTAAATTAATACAATTATAATTTGAGCTTAAAAACAACAGGTCAATGCACTGGCATATGCAATGATACTCAAAATTGCTTAAAAAAAAAAGTTTACAAAATATTTACTTAAACACAAGTCTTTGAAAATACAAGGGCAGAATTATTATGGGCTAGTGGGCTAGTGTAGTTCATCTCGAACAAGCCTATGATCTTTTCCCTCCGCGTTGCATTTCGGGAAAGTGCCGCAGGCTACGTTGCCGTGGTTACTTCACATTCTCCATACGAATAACTGCTTATCTTTTGTTTTGTTTTTGACTTTAAATTAAACATTCATTCATTCTTCATTGTATGGATTGTGTCATGAATCTGGTTCGTGGTCTTTTGTCCGACTACCACAAGAGGTCGCCTCTCCATCATATTGACTCCCACACCACACGTCACACTGGACTGCATTTCCCATCATCCACTGCACTGATGACACACACACAGCTGAATGCACTGATCACACAGCTGTCACCAATCACACGCTCACCTAAGAGCTATTACACACACTACATAAAACACACTCAGATCCTGATCTAGTTGCCTAGTAATGTCTAGCGTTTAGCACTCTCCTAGTGTTAGCTACTGTACCAAGCCATTCCGTGTTTGTTTTCTGTTTAGTCTCTAGTATTGTTCTGTGTTTCTCACTCTCCAAGTGATAGCTGCTTTGCTGAGCCTAGTTTCTAGTTCTAGTTTAGTCTTGTCATTTTTATGTCGCCTTGTTTCCTGATTCCTGCTCGTGTCCCTTGGATTAACCAGAGTACCCCTCGTCAAGCCCTCTGGATAGACCCACACTTGCCCTATGATTATTTTTGTGTCTTGCCTGTGCTATTCCAGCTTACTGTTGTTTGACCCTGCTTGTGTTTTGAATATGTTCACTAATAATAGCTTGCACTTATATTACAGATTGCAAGGAAGAAGCTATTTTATCTCATGACAATTTGATATTTTTTAACATAAGTTTTGTAGAATTTGGTTTACAGTGTTGATGTGATTAGCTGGCCGCTTGCTGCTGCTTCAGCCATCAAATGGTAGAATTTCAAAATAAAAGTGTGTGGTCAACCAGCTGACAGACGTCAGAAACTTTGTTAGAAACTTTTAAATGACGAAGTATCATTTTTGTCATTGTAAATATTCATTTTCCATGGCCACGGAGGAGAATCAGAGATTGTGGGCCACATTCAGCAAACATGCACAAACACACTGTATTTTTTTTAATATTTAGGCTATTTCAAAAAAGGACAACCAAAATCAAATCCCTAGGAGCCTGCGGAACAGTTTTGTAGCATTTTAAAATGCTGGAAAATGTACTAAGAAAGTGTTGCTAAAAAACATGGAGATGCCCAGACTATTAACGCAATGTGTTTAAACATTAAGCATTTTCTACAGTTTTCTAAAGGGAGAAAAAGAAAATGCTTATGGATTGAGACAGTGATATTGAAAGTTGATATTCTGGGCTCATCTGTTTTTCTGCGCATAGTATGCTTTTTCAGTAAGGTTGTGTACAGAATGTGCTCTCTCGGTGCGCTTCTCTTATGAGAGAGAAAAACGTTTGGCGTGTAAATAAACATGTCACATTTTAGGCTTATCTGCACCTTATGTACTTTACAATTTGGTCTTTATCACATGAAGCTTTGTGTTGAGGGTTTCAGAAAGTCCCTGCACAGGTTCTGCTAATTCACATGCCGAGTGACTCATAGCAAAGGTAATGTTAATTTTTAAACCAAACAAAATCAAACCTTTTAAAAACACCCAGCGATTTTATTTTGATTTTGAGTGACAGGTAGTGGGTTTAATCAGTGACATTATTAATGATTTGTCTGGTGTCTTCTCGTCATCTCTGCGACCTGCTTCCCTTGGTGTTTTTACACATAGAAAAGGCGAAAAAACTTATAGCATTGTCCAGTTTTCGCTCAGAAAGATGATCTGAGTTAGCAATTCTCGATGCAGCATGAATGACAAATGTCACAATTGTTTCATAAGCACGGCAAAAAAACCCAAAGTACTGCCATGAACTAAAAAGCGGAGAGGCAGCACAATCCTGCAAGTATGGCGGATAAACAAAGCCGTTTCCCAGAACTCAACGCGGCGTGACGTCACATTCTCATTCTTTATATCGGGGCCTTTAGACATCCCTTAAAAGTCAGAAATCCTTCCGCAGTCCCTTGAGTTGTTCTTGATATGTTCCAGTTGATCGTATCTGTAAAAGTGCATTAAACTTCATCCATTTACAGCTTAAAACACAGTTTAAGATGGCAGACAGTGAGATTCTCTGATTAAACAGATTTCTTGACACACGACACATCTGGATATCTGTGCAAACTCTAAAAACACTGATCTGTGTCAGAATTTGGAAATTACAATCAGTTTGCTTCTTAATCTTTAAACACTAAAATAGTTTATTTCTAGATGATTTAATTCATTTAGGAGCTTCATTGACAATTTCAGGTTTAATGAGCCCTGTTAACAGATTTTAAACCACTGTTTGTACATTAAACAAATGTACAGAATTCTAAACAACATTGTAATCTACAGTAGGCCTACCTGATACGTTCACAGTGAATTCTGTTGTTTGACTTCCACAATTTGTTTGCACAAAGAATCTGAATTGTGTCGTCGTTGCTGTAGTTGGAGTGTAGCTGCATGTGAAGCTCTTATTCTGATCACAGGAGTTCACAGGAAGCTCTTGTCTACAGATTGTTGAGTCTTTATAGCTCTCAGAGTATTGAAACTTATACATTTTAATGCAGCATTCTGTGAGCTGCTGAGAGACTCTGCAGGTGAAAGTTACTTCTTTCCCCACAGATCCAGTCACATCAGCACAGCTTACAATAAAATCTGAAAAATAACAAAAAAGCAAAAGTGATTGTGAACCAGTTTCTCCTGCTTTGGTGCAAATGATACAGTAATTCGTAAAAACCAAAATCATTGTAAGTAAAGATTTTCAACTTAAATATTTCATTCATCAATATCAGACCTTCTGCGGTCTTTTAAGATGCTGAATTTCTCTGGCAAAGTGCATTAAGTTTAAACCATTTAAACTGGCAGACATTGAGATTCTCCACTGAAACATCACAATAGGATTCTTCTGCTGAAAATCTGATTTCTTGACATACACGGCATATTCACATATCTGTGCAGTCTGTAAAAACACTCTGATCTGGGCCAATATTTGGAAACCACAATCATACAGTCAGTTTGCTTCGCAAAATTTAAACACTAAAATAATTTTAGGTGCTTTAAAGCTATGAATTTGCTAATAGGAGATTGAAGTGCACCAGAGCAGTTTTCTATGAGTAATATAGAAGAGTAATCCATAATTATAATGGAATATATGCAATTACATGCTTGTTAGAAGCTTTAATAAGTTTTATTTTCTGATGCAGAGTTATACTCAATACTAAATAATCAATAACTCTAAAAGAATATACCTTTCTTGACAGGAGCTTGAGTGACAATTGCAGAATTAATGAACCGTTAATTAAACCACTGTTAGAAGCCTTTAAATAAATTTACAGATTTATAAACAATAGTGTTATATGCAGTACCTGTTGTGTCCACAGTGAATTCTGTTCTTTTCGCTCCACATATTGTTTGCACATAGAATACAATTCTTTCCTTCATTGCTGTAGTTGGAGTGTAGCTGCATGAGAGGCTGTTACTCTGATCACAGGAGTCATAAGGAAGCTCTTGTGCACAGATTGAGTTGTTATAGATCCCTGGATATCGAAACATATACATTACAATGCAGCAACCAGTGCGCTGGTGAAAGATGCTACAGGTCAGATTTACTTGTTTCCCCACAGATCCAGTCACATCATCGCAGGTTACACTGAAGAAATCTGAAAAATGACCATGTTTATTATATAATAACTTGGCAATCACATGGGAGGGGAATCACATGATAAACAACATTTACAAAATAAAAGACAACGTAAACATTAACTAAACTCCAAAACATATCCCCCTCAATGGACGGCTCCTGACGATGCCCTAACAGAACACCCACCCAAACCCCAAAACGGAGGTGGTCGAGGCGGAGGAATGGAGAGCCAGACCTGTGAAGTGGAAGTGTCCCTGGATCATGGCACGGTGGTGGACCTGGACCATGCAGAATTGGCGGGCATGACCTGTGGAGACCACTGTGGTTCAGAAAACCCCTGGATATCAGAAGGGCATGGTGGAGGCCTTCCTTCCAACATTTAAGGCCTTCCTGGCCGTGCCAGAGCTGGTGTGAACGGCCTTTGTGACAGTGACATGCAAGTAAATGGCTCAGAGGTGCTTGTGGTGAACTTAAGTTTCCTTTGTGAGCTGTGGTTAAGGGTGGATGAAATTCAGCTTCATGCGCAACTGTCTGCTTGCATTGAGAGGCTCCTGAGACTCCAGAGACACCAGCAGCTCAACGGTGGCTTTTTTTAAATTTTTTAGATACACTTTTAATGCAAATAATTTAATATGCCTTTACCTGACCGAGTTCTACTGTGCTCTTAAAATCATTCAAAATCTTTTGACAGTTCAATAATCTCTATTCAGTTTTCACAAAATATTAGTTATTTTCTTGCATGAAACAGTGCAATGTCTTGCAAAAGGCATTTCACCTTCAGAAAGATCTTTCTTCCTCCCCATACTCTATGAGAACTGCATGTGACTCGCTTAATTATGTGGAGCAACCTCTTTAAGCATGTTTTCCATTTACCCAAGAAGACTTGACAAATTATTTAGCAAACCTGTCGGAGATTGATACCAGTTATCTGAGAAATAAAACGATCACTTTCTTTGAAAAACTAAAATCTGAATGTTTTACTGAAATCCTACACAGCTGAAAAACACAAGATCCAGTCTTGACTGTACATGTAATGGTGAAATGGTATATGAACTAAACTGTTTTATGAACAAAAGAGCTTGATTGTATAAACACATTAATTACATGTACTACTCCCTGACCATAATGAATTTCCCTTACTGTTGTGCAATGCTTTACATTGTCTTATATTTTGTCCTCCTCCAAAAATCTCAAAGTTTCTTACCATCATCATCAGCTTGACAGACAGCAGTAAAGGCACAAAGCAGAATGAACAGTTGCACAGCATTTACAGCATTCATGGTTGTGATTCTACAACAATAATAATAATAAAAAATTGCAATTAGGACTAATAATGAAGTACCAGAGATTAGACAGTAGATAACGACTTTAAAGATGATTTACTGAAAGTTTTTTGCATACATACAGTCTGTAGGTCTTCACACTGAGTGAGTTTACTCCACATGATCATAAGCAAGTTTCAGAATTACTCAACTACCTGTCTTGGCACGCACAGCTACGTAGTGGCTTTTGACCATGCTTATTTTAAGATCGGATGTTCGAGAGAGAAAAAAAAAAAAAAAAAAAAAAAAAAAAAAATGTGTTTTATGCAACAAAAGCATGCTTTTGATGTTTTAATGTCAAACACAGATGGAAATCTTTGTTTAATGATTATTGCATGCATAAGGATGTTATATTTGTTATTTTTTAAATATATTTACATGCAAAAACTATGTATACAACATAATTCTACATTATGCAGTCTGTGGCATTAGTGCATTAACTAAACACCCTGAAAATGACCTTTAAATTCTCCTTTACAAAAGCTGACATCTCAAAAACGTGTTTTAATATAATTCACCAAATGTGGAAATAAAGTAAAGTAAAGCATCAATAATCAAACAAGCAATAAAAAAATAACAAAATAAAATCAAGAAGCTCACATAGGAAGTTTGGTGTGTTTCATTAGTTTGTTATTTATTTCTGTATTCTAGGCCATCATAAAGAGAGGCTGTACAAACACGGTCCTTACAGAACTTTATACAAGCGAACCACATATGAAAGACCAGGAACAAAGTGAAAGAATAAAGAAACTTGAAAGAAATAAAAAAAAGTAAACAAAACAATTTAGTGTTTCCTTCACTTTCAGTCCATAACAACATCAGTTTTGTCCTCATTTACATTATAACGAGCTTAAACAAGCAGCAATCCTCCACCAAGAGTCATCAAACGACAAAACGATGCAAATATTCACCTCAGAACAAGACACAAGATGCAAATGAGAGCAGAAGTAGTTCATGCCGTTTATGTACATTCAGGTGCTGCTTAATTAAAAATATAGTTTCATATGATAATCATATTGGTCAAAGACGACTGATTTGATCATAGCAGGACAAGACAGACGCTCAGCAGTCAGTCAGACGTGATGTGTGTGTTTGTTTGTATGTGCATATAGAGCAGTATATCGACACACACTGGACATTAAACATGAAAAGTAAACAAAATGACATAAATATGCATACGAACACCCACAGTCAAACACAAAGCCAGCAACGCATCGGTGGATCTCTCCACTCTCCTTCTGGGTTCGTATGTATGGCTGAAGACAGCGCCCTCTGCTGGTAGAAGAATGCATTGCAACAGTTCCATTATATTCAAATGACACCTGAGCAGAGAATGGCTTTCCGACTTTATATTCACCTAAAACCGCACAAGACTGTTCAGCATCATGCTCTCTGGATATACAGCGCTGTATCGATAAGGTGGACTATATTATAGGTACAACAGCAGATTTCAGCAGTGAAATCAACACACTGGCGTTTCACGAATTGAGTGAACTTCACAAAACGCATCCAGATCATGATTTCACACCAAAATCAACACAAAAATATATTTTAGTTAAAGATTTTCATTACAGCAATGGGATATAAAACGTGTGCTTAACTGTCATGAATGTCACAATGTCAAAAGGTAAAGACATTCAAGCTTCTTTTAGGACAATTAAATAATAATAATAATAATAACGTATTTTTTATTTAGATTGCGCTTTTCTCAAACACAGAGTGCCATTAAATAATATAAATACTGGTCCTAAAATGGGCTTCAATATCTTTACCTAAAATACTTTTATTTATACATCATAGTAATATTTTTTTGTATTTTAAATAATGCCAATTTCAATAAGAAAGTTATTGTGTAATGGGAATTGCAAAATAAATGCATGCATTTGGATGATGTGTAATTGTCATGAAAATAACAAAAAAATAAAAAAATAAAAAAAAAATAAATGGTCCTAAAAAATTTTTTTTGTTTGATTTTGGAGAGACATGGACACATTTTCTTGCGATATTCACCCAAGTGACATTTTTTTTAAACTTGTGTTCCTCTTGTATTTCCTATCTGCCCTTTAAACTCACTGTAAGATATGTCCTTTTCGACTCAAGACATCTCAGAGAGTTTGAGGAAATTAGTTATTTTACACCATACATCACATGATTATCTCCAAAAAGATCCATGAAAGAAAAACCAATGCTTGAGATTGAAATGCGATGCCAGAATCTCATCACCATGGTGAAAACCATGGTACATCCAACGGTTTCAAGCACCCAATTCATCATGTCACAGGAAGCCGCGTGCCGTGTAATTAAACATCCATATATGCGTTGATCACACAAACAGGCCTATGCTGAATATTGCATGTGGCAGTTTTTGATTTTGACACACCACATTCATTATAAGATTTAAAACATTCCTTAAATAGGTGATATATTTTTGCGCATATACACACTCTCTCTCATCGATTACATAAAGCAATAAGGGGAAGTGCGTCTTAAACACTGACTAACTGCGTTTAACAGGAAAAAGATGACATTCAGTGCGCTGCGTGGGTAACAGGTCCGTTTGACTCATGAACTACACACTGCGAGCCTCCCACCGACTTCAGCTTCTGTTGAACCGAACAAACACGATAGATTGTCACTAGTCAGCCATGCCGTACACAGCAGACAACATTCAGCCAAGAGAATAATGCAGAAAGACAAGGACGAGAAGCTAAAATAGAGCATATTCAAGAAATGAACTATACAGACAAAGATACGCGTCTCCGTTCACTGCAGAAATCATTTTCTCATACTGTTTTTTTGTCTTGTTTCGTTCACTAAAATACATAAACATCCCTAAAATGTACTTTTGCATATTCTGTTTCAGAGAAAAATGATTTTTTTTGTTTCCTGTTTTAGACATAAATCTAACAATTTAGTGAGGTTTCTGCCTAAAAACTATGGAAAAAATACAATTCACTAATAGAACTTGTTTTCAGAGAATATATTTTTCTTAACTTATTCACGTTTTTTTTCCTGTTTTAAGCATAAATCTAACAATTTAGTGAGGTTTCGGCTTAAAAACTAGAAACAAATGCTAATAAACTTAAATCAAGATTTATTACAACATTTTTCTCATTTTGCTTTTCATGAGAATTATCTAAACGTATTTTTACACAGAGAATCTTAAGCTTATTTCAACTCACTTGCATATCATCCTAAAATATTTTTCTTGTTTTAAGCAGAAATCTAACAAAATTTAGAGAGGTCTGAGCTTAAAAAACTAGAAAAAAATATTTTCAATTGGGTGAGAAAACAAGCGGAATTCAAGACATATGCACAATTTCTTTCTCAACTAAATAGATCCAATTTTAATTGTCGCTAAAATATCTAAGCATTCTCAAAATGTACATTTGCACATTGAAACTTGTTTTCAGAGAACATATCTTGAATTAAGTTTTTATTTTTCTTAGATCATTTCACAATTTTTTTTCTTTTTTTAATCTAAATATTAAATCCAACAAAATTTGTTGAGATTTCTGCTTAAAAATGAGAAACTATTTGAATGATGTGAGAAACTTAATACTAAACAATATACAAAAACTGTTTCTCAACTAAATTGATGTTTTAATTTTCAACAAAAATATCAACATCCTTAAAATGTACTTTTGCATACTGAAACTTGTTTTAAATCTTGAATTAAATTTATTTCCTTTTTTAAGCATAAATCTAACAAAATTTGGTGAGGTTTGTGCTTAAAAACTAGGGAAAAATACAATCTGTAAATCAGGTAAGAAAAACAAATTCAATACACAAAATTTGGTTCTCAAATAAATGCATCTCATTTTAAGGATGTTTATTTATTTATTAATTTTTCGGAAAAAAGACAAAATACTGATTGAGAAAATGAGTTTTGCAGTGTAATACTTAAGTGTTCAGTGCAAAAGACGTTTTAGGGCAAAACGGGGTTTTGCGGAGCAAATGAATGGTGTATTTAGCGACTATGATGTCCCTGTGCATTATTGTACAAGTACAGATCTCTAATGCTGGAGAACAACATGAAGAAATAACTAGTTGCATACGGGCTAGTCAGTTTTCTGCTCGTCTACCGCTCCTAAACAAAGTGAGATGCCTTTATGACACACAACAAGCATTGTGTTTCACCGTGCAAAATACACAGATCCTAGACGTCGCTTTATCAAGCGTTCATACTTCTGACCATTTTGAGCAGAATTGGTGAATTTTAATATGCATTGTAAACAAATGAGTTATTTCTAGAAATGCAAAAACTAAAGACTTTCCAACACAATCATATCTTAAAGGTTCAAAGACGTTTAGGCCCAGATTTGACTTGGTAGTGTGCGATGAAATGGCTTCGGGCGAGAAGTCGCAGAAGAAACCGAGAACTAGAAGGCAAAGGAAGGTTATGCGTTTCATATTTACGTTCCTCCAAATCCCAGTCACGTTCTCCCGTCCAGATCCCATAGCACCTTGTGTTGTGACATCACCCAGCCATCAGCCAATCACAGTCAGATTCAGTCGGAATCAACACCCCTTCCTGATGGCACACAGAGCAGGAGGGCGCACACAGGAAAGAGATAGACCTCACTTCCTCTCCAGTACAGCGAGCTTCCTGTGGGTGTTGGCGGCGGCTTCACTTGCGGACGGCCTGCCGGTAGCTGTGTCTCTGGCCCTGACCGCGGGAGCAGCCGTTGTTGCCGTTTCCGGACGGTTCTTGTGCGGCGGCGGCGGCGCTTTGACTCGCGCCGTCTCTGGTGCTGTAGGTCATACTGCTGTCCTGAAGGGTGGGGCTGGATTGAGCTCTCTGTAGCGCACCTTCCTCCAGGAGCATGGCCTCAAACACTGACAGGTCATCGTCGTCGCAGCGCTGCTTCGCCCGCAGGAGCATGCTGTACGTCTCATAGCGCGTTTTCTACAAGAGAGGGACGTTTTATTAACTTGCTGAAAATGCATTCACCCTCAGGCCATCCAAGATTTAGATGAGTTTGTTTCTTTATCAGATTTGGAGAAATGTAGCATTCCATCACTTGCTCAGCAATGGATGCTCTGCAGTGAATGGGTGCCGTCAGAATGAGAGTCCAAACAGCTGATAAAAACATCACAATAATCCACACCACTCCAGTCCATCAGTTAATGTCTTGAGAAGACAAAAACTGTGTGTCTGTAAGAAACTAATCCATCATTAAGATGTCCATAATGACTAATGCTGCTTTCTGCAGTGAAAAAGTTGTCCCGTCTGCACAGATCAAGCACCATTTACAAGACAAAACAAATATGTGAGTGGATTTTGATGTGAGAGGACAGCAGTAAATGGACCTTTTCACTGGAGGAAGCATTATTATGAACTCGTGTTTTAGCAGGAAGCAGCTGGAATTCCTTAATGATGGATTAGTTTCTTACAAACACACAGCTTTTCACTTCATAAGACATTAATTGATAGACTAGAGTGGTGTGGATGATTGTGATGTTTTTATCAGCTGTTTGGACTCTCATTCTGGCGGCACCCATTCACTGCAGTGGATCTATTGCTGAGCAAGTGATGGAATGCTACATTTCTCCAAATCTGATGAAGAAACAAACTCATCTACATCTTGAATGTAGGTGTAGAATTGATTAAAAGTGACATTTATAATGTTTCCACAAAAATATGAAGCAGCTGTTTTCAACACTGACATTAATCAGAAATGTTTCTTGAGCAGCAAATCAGCATATTAGAATGATTTCTGAAGGATCATGTGACACTGAAGACTGGAGTAATGATGCTGAAAATTCGGCTTTGATCACATTTTACCAATATATTTAAATTGAAAATAGTGGTAAATAGTCCAAAACTAGTTAAATTGTAATAATATTTCACAATATAACTGTTTTTACTGTATTTGTGATCAGATATATGGTGACCTTAGTGAGCAGAAGAGACTTCTTTCTCAAAAACATAAAAAAAAATGTTACCAACCCAAACTATTGAACGATAGTGTATTTACCTCAAACTCTAGATACTCCTCTCTCAGTCGGTACTCCTCAAGTTCACGACCTTTCACCTTTCTGTCAGGCGGATAAGAGCGCAGTTGTGCGAGCTCAGTGGAGATGGAGCGAAATCGAGTTTCATGAGCCTGTACTTGCTCCTCCTACACACACACACACTTACTTTATAACACTGCAGTTTATATAAACACACATACAGTACATGCACAGTCACTCTTATGAAACATAACAAGCCTCCTTGTTCTTTACTGCCTACATAGGCAGCTGTCTTTTAAGGAAGCATCCTAACTGAAATCAATAAATGATAAATGTCATGCAAATGGGCATCATGTAAATAGGTAAAATCATTATTAATAGTTATTAGCTAATTATTTTAAAATAATTACACTTTACAATAAGGTTAATTTTGTTAACATTAGTTAAATAATATTTATATATACTTAAAGATAACATATTTGCGACAACTTATGCAAATCGGCTGATTAGACCTGTGACAGCTTGGAGGCGGAGCCTGGCAGCAGCGGTCGACTGAATTTCTTCTGTGAGCCAATGGCAGCAGGGAGGGGCGGGGCTGAAAACATGGCCGCCACCGTGTTGATGCGTGTGATCCAAGACTGCATTTGTTCAGCATTCCTACACCAACAAATCAAATCCATGTTAATAATAATGAAAACAAGTACCAGACTGCAACAGATGGGCTCTAGAATTGAAAATCTCATTCATTTTCTTTTCTTCATTATTAGCAATAATGTATAAACCTTTGAAGACAGATGTAGAGTGAGCTCTGTGCTTGGTACAGCGGTGGCCAAAATGATTAGAACACTAGTATTTTCAGCAGCTAAAAATGGTTTTAAGTCACTTATTTCTATCTTTTGCTGTAGTGTGTCAGTAGGAAATATCAGTTTACATTTCCAAACTTTCATTTTGCCATTAATTGTAATAATCCAGTGAGATTTTTGTCTGACGACAGCCAGAGCTCCACACAGGGATCTGATCATCATCCAGTCTGTCTGGAATGACATGAAGAAACAGAACAAACTGAGAACAAACTAAATCCAGAATAACTGTGGCAGTGTCTCTAAGATGCTTCAAGAAACCTACTGTAAATGATGAAATGGACCAGCGTGATGGACATTTTTACAAAAATTCTTCATTACTACATATCATCCTAAAACAGTTCCACCAATCTGAGAAGTCAAGGAATCACAGTAAAACAGAAGATGAAGTGTTTTTGTATGTAGAAATGCAAACATACACACCCACACCATTTTCCAGCACAAGCAATGAGAGCTGAAACTGGGGCAAACTTCAACTAGAGCAGAGCGAGTTCTCCAGGGGAATGGGAATGTGTGTGAACACACACACACACACACACACACACGTATAAGAAACACAGCTGATGGGACTGCATGAGTGTTTCGTCATAAATTGGACAGCAAAGACATGACATGCTGAGCCTCATGCTGTTCAGATGATTTATGCAGCCATTTTTTCCAGTTAAAGCTTAATGTTTTAAATATAGATAGATAGACAGATAGATAGATAGATGTAATGAAAATAAATAAAATAAAATAACCTTTTACTGACATGAATTAAAATATAAAACACTTTAAAAACACTATCAAAAACTTTTTTTTATTATTTCAGCTAGTTGCCAAGGCAACATTTCTCCTTAACTTGACATACTAAAATAACTCAAACTAAAATAAAAAAAAAAAAAATTTAATAAAATTATATAGACATTTTAAATAAAAACCATGTAGACAAAAGATAAAAATGATAAAAAGAGACAACAAAATGACTAAAACTTTAAAATTAAAATAAACTGAATTATAAAAAATTAAAATTATATAGACATAAACAAAATGATAAATATAATAAAAATCTTACAACAAAAATTATTAAAACTTTAACCTAAATTAAAATGAAACAATATAAAAATTTAAATAAAAAATATTAATAAAAACAATAATAGTATCTCACAATGTATTTCCATGTTAAGCATAACATTCAACTAGGACATCATGAAATGTAGGACAAGATTTTATCTGAGTGGAATTGATTGGATGGTGAATTTATTGTGATGGAGGTCGGAGGGAAGCCGATGAAAAGCTTAATGGCACCAAATGAAAATGGAAAATCGTTCTATAATAAGTTGAATTATTATGGCATGTCGTCTTAAACAGGTTTACGGTGTGAACTCACGGGGCCTGAAAGAGGTAGACTCTCCAGTCAGCGGTCCGGAGGTAAAACACGTTTGGCCGTTTGCTGTAGTCTGTGGCTCTGATGGCCAGGGAATGATGAATAGACACCGCATTCTTCAAATCCTCATCCGATAACTGTTTATCCGGCCGATACTCGCCCTGGAAACACAATTATCCAGTTATTATTCAAAACATGCACGCCTTCTCATAATTACTGATTTATTGATCATATTGCCATTCATTACATACCGTATACTACCATCAGACTGTTTAATACTACATAATTTGGGTATATTTCAAAATATATTATTTGTTTGAAAGGCACAAAAATATCTTTAAAAAAAGTTTGAAGTAATGGTGACTGAAGACTGAACTAATATTGCCAAAAGTGCTGATATTGTTCTGAAGTGAACAGAAACATCAAAATTCACAAAATTCATGTCAATCACACACACACATGTGGAGGGATCTAACAGATTAATTAATTAATTAATTAAT
>JAFVLL020036744.1:0-12952 GCA_021397915.2 Tor tambroides | reverse complement strand
ATGGATTATCTCGGCAAAGGAGAAGTGCTCACTAACACAGATTTAGACAGATTTGTGAACAATATTTGAGAGAAATAGGCCTTTTGTGTACAAAAGTCTTAGATCTTTGAGTTCAGCTCATGAAAAATGGGGGCAAAAATGAAAGTGTTGCGTTTATAATTTTGTTCAGTGTGTATAAAGAAATAAACAAAATTTCCATGCCTAATTCCATATCATATTTTATAAATAAATAAGTTAATTAATTTTCCATGCCTAATCCCGTATTGTATTTTTTAATAAATAAATAAATATTTTTCATGCCTAATCCTGTATCGTATCAATCATTATTATTGTATAAAGTCTGCTGCTTGTGTACTTTGATCATTTCCCATGATGCCTTGTTTTCTATTTGCTTCTCTTTTATAGATTTTTTTGGTCTGGGCCACAGCTGTCTTCACAGCTGAAAAGACAGTCCCCAGCTGCAAGAACTGTTACGATTCTATGTGGTGCAATATGTTTGATTCATCCCAAGAAAACAAGCACATTATTTACTAATTCATTGTCCAGTTCAGCATATTTCTAGGTGAGACACCATATGTGAAATTTTGGAGGTTAGCAAGCAGAACTTCGCCATGTAGCTTCCCCCTTTGTTTTCCCCAAAGGATTTGCATTATTTATTCACACAGCTCAAAACTCTGGGCCAGGGGTCATATCATAACCTTTTCCATATGTTCACTGCTGACAATGACACATACAGTACAAAGAAGCAACAACGGCCTTATGCAGCATGCTCTCAAATATTTAAGCAACATTAAAAATAACCTCTGTTATATGATTGATATGTATGCATATGCTGTGTTATGAAACGTTATTCGTTCTACATACATTTCTAACTGCATACTCCAGACACGATCTTGCCTGTAAACATTTCACACGACTGTTTGCACAACATAAACAGCATCTGCAAAGTATACAGATATAGAGGTAGATATATTTTGTTAGTCTCCTGAGAGATGAATACATGTGACAGCAGACACCAGCCATATATTTGAAAATCATGGCTCAGTGCAGTCAAGTTAACTCAACAGTCTCACTGTATAAGGGAGATTGGGGCTAGTTGTCACAAGGCCTGTATTTGATGACCAGGTTTTCAGTCAAAAATCTCAAATCAGTGTCAATATGGGATTCCCAGAGTGACAACATGCCCCGTTATACCCAAAAGGTCAACATTTGTTCAGTAATCTTGTATATACAGTATATTTTTGGAAGAGCACTTTGAGTCTGTTTGGAGAAATGCCAGACAGGGTAAGTTTACTTTTCTTTAGACAAAATAACCTAAATAGTGTGTGCATGGCAATTATAAAAAAGATGGCAGCATAGAATAAAATCTCCTACTTCAGCATTTTAGCCTTCAATTTATTCCTCCTAGTTTCTTATTTAAAATGAAATCATCAAGTTTCAGCAAGTATATACTAAATTATTTAAAAAATGCAAACAAATACCACACTCAGGCTAATGAACTATATTCTTAAGTATAAGAATTATTTATTCTGCAAATTAATAATTAAACTGTTGTCTTACTTAGCGTCATGCCTAACCATGCTAAAATCACTGTAACACTTCGACTCTCTTTTTTTTTATTGCTAGGGATCTGATATTCTGTATTCTGAATCAAACTGTTTAATCAAACAAAAACTCTTTTAGAAAGGCTTCCAACATGCTGTGCATCTCCGAGAGGGTTCTTTTGAAAACCTACAGATCAGACAAAGACTTCAAAAACAAGCAACAGCTTGGATTCAGCTTGTATGAATATGTTACTAAAATAAAAAATAAAAAAAATCAAGATTTAAACAGCTTAACATAATTCAATCCCAATTTCTTTGCTATTCCCCAGCCTGAAACAATTATGCAAATTACGTTTTCACTGTTGTAAAGAAACAAACAAACTGAAAAGAAAACTATGCAATCTTTGCCATATTCCATTTTGGCCTATTACACCAATCAGGATGAGCTTCACACCAGCTCCAAGAGCCACCTGAGAGAGGAAGATGACTAATTGCACTTCATACATTACATTACATGACTCTGAGCAGGGCATTTATTGCCTTGGTGGTGACAGAATACACTGGCCGACATGCATCGACTGCATTTACCAGATGGTACGGAATTCACACTGAGGGGACCATAAAAGTCGATATATTTCAGAGGGAATATCAAAGCATGTCTGATCTATTCTTCATCGCAAAGCATTGAATCAGCACCTTCCCCTGTGCTTATTATGGGCGGCGAAGTAAGGAAGAGATTTCCATGATAGGCTGCTGGAAAGACATAAATGAATAAGAGAATAAAGTGATTTGCCCAGAGCTCTTGCGAGTTTAATTTGCATGAGTAGTGTATTTTGTTTGTCTCCCCTAAGCATGATAGATTACACCATGGACTCTGACGGAATTAAATACATTAGCTAATTAGTTTTCTACGGTCAGTGCCATAAGGGTAGTAGACCCAGCCATGAGCTCCTGGAGCTACAAGCTATGCTAGCATCCAATAACATATTACAGGTGAAAACATATTACAGGAGCCGAATTTGCATATTTCCCTACTATATAGTAGGTGAAAAGCAGTATGTAAATGTGTGTTTGAATTCACAGTATCCACCTTATTTTTCCTTAAGAGTGGGCGTGGCCATTTGTAAATGAGTCTGGCTTCTTGTGTCATCTGTTTCCAGCTATTTTTAGCTGTACAAAACAGCTCGTTTTGCTGCTTGATATTGCAAATTAGTGTGTCTTACCATATTATTTTAATGTATTTTCTTAATTATGAACACACTAGTTTGTAATGTAAACAGTTTTACCTTACTGCACTTTGTTATTCTTCTCGTTATTTAACTACAGCGGCTAAAGTGCCATCTTGCACATTCACAGAAAACGTCTCGGGTTACTTACGTAACCCATGTTCTCTGAGAAGGGAACGAGATGCTGCGTAGCTCATGACGCAGTGGAAACACTCCCTGGTGTGACGACTGTCTGAAGGCCGTATAGAATCACACCAATTCTTTGGCTGATGGCGCGAGATGCCGCCCCTACGTCATACGTAATTGACATACACCCCCGCCATCTTACCCCTCAGATTTTCCTGTCGAAGAAGCAAGTCGACAGCGTGAGGAGCTTGGCAGCGGACGCAGTGTCTCATTCCCTACTCAGAGAACATGGGTTATGTAAGTAACACGAGATGTTCTCTTTCATAGGTTCACTTCGATGCTGCGTAGCTTATGACGCAGTGGGAACGATATACCACACACGCCAAGCTAAAACGCTGCCTAGTCTGGCCCATAAAAGACCAGAACACTAAAACACAGCTGGCTCAAACAGAAAGAACCTGGGAGCCAGGAGCCATACTCACATCGAGATTATAGAACCTCACAAAAGTATGGGGAGAGGACCAACCTGCTGTCATACAGATGTCCTTCAGGGTGACCCCTTTAAACAAAGCTTGGGAGGAAGCCATCCCCCTGGTGGAATGAGCCCTGACGTCTAGAGGTGAAGGCAGACCGCGCACCTCGTAGGCCATCGAAATAGCTTCCCTAACCCAGTGGGAAATTGTGTGTTTTGATGTGGCTAGCCCTCTGCAGCCTGCACCAAAACACACCAGCAACTGTAGGGACTTACGCCACTGACTGGAACAGTCCACATAGACCTTCAGAGCCCTAACAGGGCAGAGCAGACGAAGATTGCTGTCCTCACTCAGGAGGGAGAGAAAGCCTGCAACACCACCACCTGCGAACAAAAAGACGCAGAGAGACCTTTGGAGACATAACCAGGTCTGGGTCTCAAGAATGCCTTGACCAGACCAGGAGCAAACTCGATGCAGGACTCACTGACGGAGAGAGCCTGCAAGTCCCCTACATGCTTTAAAGAGGCCAATGCCAACAAAAGAGGAAATTTTAGTGTCAGAATCCTCTCGGGAGCTGACCCTAGAGGCTCAAAAGGGGGCTCCACCAACCCTTTCAGAACAGCAGAAAGGTCCCAAGAAGGGAAAGTAAGAGGACGAGCTGGCCTCAAGCGCTTAACCCCACGCATAAAGGAGGAGACCAAACAATGTTTACCCAAAGGAACATCGTCCGAGTCCCTTCGAGCAGCAATAGCCACAACGTAGACTCTCACGGTGGTAGCGGCCGCTTCAGCTGAAAACTTATCCTGCAGGAAGTCCAGCACTGAACCAACTGGGCAGTTGACTGGGTCCACAGCACGAGCTAAGCACCAGGATTCAAAAACTCTTCATTTGGAGGAATAGAGCCTCCTAGTGGAAAGGGCCCTGGCACTATTATTGGTCTCACGGACTCCATCCGAGAGATCAAAGGCTATGGGCAACCTCGGCCACACCCACAACTTCCAGATCTCTGGACGTGGGTGCCAAATTTTGCCCTGGAGCTGACACAACAGGTCCTTCCTGATTGGAATGTCCCAAGGCTCGCCTTCCAGAAGGGAGACCAACTCCGAGAACCACGTCTGGGAAGGCCAGAATGGGGCTACTAGAAGAAGGCGGACTCCGCACATCTTCACCCTGCACAAGACCACTGGGATGAGCTTGACCGGAGGGAAAGCATATAGTTTCATGTCTGGCCATAGGTGCGCTAGCACATCTATCCCTAGAGGGGCAGGGTGAGAAAGGGAGAACCAAAGGGGGCATTGGACTGATTCCTGAGACGCAAAGAGGTCCACCTCTGCTGCGCCGAATCGTTCCCAAATCTGAGCCACCGTTCGGTGGTTCAGCATCCATTCCCCTGACCTGAGTTTCTGTCTCAACAGAAAGTCCGCCGCCAGGTTCAGGACCCCTGGGACATGGACCGCTCTCAGGGACAAAAATTTGTCCTGTGCCCAAAGGAGGAGGTGGCACGCATGCCTGTTTAGGGTGTGCGATCGAGAGCCTCCCTGGCGATTGATGTGTGAAACTACCGCCATATTGTCCGTTCTGATGATGACATGAGAGTGCGCCAGGAATGGAAGAAAGTGAATGAGAGCCAGATGAACCGCTCTCATTTCCAGGCTGTTTATATACCATGCGAGATACTTGCCTGTCCAGACACCGCAAGCCGGCCTGCCCTTGAAGACCGCACCCCATCCTGAGAGGGAAGCATCCGTCGTGATCATCTCCCATTTTCACTCCTTTCTGGAGAAAATTGGGGTCCCGCCACACTGAGAGGGCACGGAGACTGACGCCTGACACTCTTAGTAGGCGGAGGGACGAACTCCCAGGGACTTCATCCACCACAGAAATGTTCTCATGTGGAGCAGCCCCAAGGGAAGAACTGGGGAAGCCGCTGCCATGAGACCTAGGAGCCTGCGATACAGGCCCACTGACCGAACACAACTTGATGCTCTCGACCCGAGCGGGAGCCAGATGGGCCAGCATCGAGGTCGAGTCCAGACAGACTCCCAAAAATGTAGTCTGTTGGGCTGGAGTGAGCACGCTCTTCTGGCCATTCAGCCAGAGGCCAAGTGCGCGAAGGTGGAGAAGGAGAGAGTCCCTGTGATGAATCACCTGCTCCCTGGAACTGGCTAGAATGAGCCAGTCGTCCAGGTAGTTGAGAATTCGAATCCCATGGAGCCTCAGTGGGGCTAGAGCAGCATCGGGCTTCAGGCAATCGTCACACCAGGGGGTGCTCCCACTGCATCATAAGCTATGCAGCATCGAAGTGAACCTATGAAAGAGAACGGCTTACTTCTGGGTTGAAAAATAAGGTTGATTCATAAAACAGTACTCAAAAAGTAATCCGGCAAAATTCTAAAGTGCGCTTCCAATGGCCGCTTTACGATCCCGTGGGGCCATGGGAGATGATTCGACAGTAAAGCAACATAAGTGATGCTGGTCGGTCACATGACAATGACAGTGATTAGGCTACATTCATACTACACACATTCATACAATATACGTTTGAACATACTTTTTTAAAAGTTGCAAAGTAATTACTTATTCAACAGAAGTGCCTATTCATTTCGAAGTGTAGAAACATGTTCTCAGGGAACACTTAAAACTACTGCTCCGCCTTGTGCTGAGAGAGGCGACATTTCTCAAGACTGAATCAACTGAACCAATTGGTTCGCAAAATGACTCAATGATTCGCTGTTTCAAGCCATTCGAAATTTCACACATTGAGGACATCTGCTGGTTAAAGCTCCTATGTAGATGCAACAAAAACACAGCAACGTTTAATAACTTTTTTTGTAGAAAATGTTTTCATTAATATGTAACCTGCAAAGTGTTAGGCCTATTTAATATCAGAATTAACACTGTGTTACAGTCCTACTTTCGATTTATTATTCCAAAATGTGTAAAATTCCTTGACATGTATGTCCGCGATGTGCAGTAGCCAAAATTTCGTTTTAATGAAGAGTTCCACGATTCGCGGGAATAATCAATTTCAAGTGATCCAACGAACAAATTATTCTTATGAGTCGGTTCTTTTAATGAAACGTTCGAAAAGAATCACAACTGGAATCCGTGTGATATCACACGAATCCTTCGCTAAATGACCTGAATCCCGAGCGAGCGGCTTAATACTTTTAGTGATGTTATTTTGAAAATGAAGAAAATTTGGTATACTTAAAATTCGTGAAACCTACACTGCCGTTCAAAAGTTTGGGATCAGTAAGATTTTTAATGTTTTTTAAAGAAGTTTCTTATGCTCATCAAGGCTATATACCTATTTGATAAAAAACACAGGGGAAAAAAATGTAATTTTGTGAAATATTATTGCAATTTAAAATAACCGTTTTCTATTTTAATATACTTTAAAATTTAATTTATTCCTGTGAAGCAAAGCTGTATTTTCAGAATCATTACTCCAGTCTTCAGTGTCACATGATCCTTCGGAAATTATTCTAACATGCTGATTTATAATCAGTGTTGGAAACAGTTGTGCTGCTTAATATTTTTTGGAACCTGTGATACTTTTTTTCACGATTCTTTGATTAAAAAAAAAAAAAGTTAAAAAGAACAGTGTTTATTCAAAACTGAAATTTTGTGTTACAATATACACTACTATTTAAAAGTTTGTTGTCAGTAAATTTTTTCTTTCTTTCTTTCTTTTTTTTAAAGAAATTAATACTTTTATTCAGCAAGGATGTGTTAAATGGATAAAAAGTGATAGTAAATACTTATATTGTTAGAAAAGATTTCTATTTTGAATAAATGCTGTTCTTTTTAACATTTTATTCATCAAAGAATCAAAGAAAAAAGTATCACAGGTTCAAAAAAAATATTAAGCAGCACAACAGTTTCAACACTGATAATAAATCAGCATATTAGAATTATTTCTGAAGGATCATGTGACACTGAAGACTGGAGTAATGGCTGATGAAAATTCAGCGCAGCGTCACAGAAATAAATGATATTTTAATGTATATTAAAATAGGAAACCAATATTTAAAAAGTGCAATAATTTTTCACAATTTTAATGTTCTTTTCTGTATTTTTTGATCAAACAGATACAGCCTTGATGAGCATAAAAGACTCGTTTAAAAAAAAACAAAACAAAAAAAACATTAAAAATCTTACCGATCCCATAGAGCGGCAGTGTACATCAGTGTTTACGTGGTTTTGTGGAAATGACAATAGCTAAACCCTGCTGTCACGTTTTCTTACTGGCACTGTCAATCACGGACCAAGTACTCTGTGAATTACAGAAATCATTATAACTAAAGTAAACATGTTTTATGTCCAGTAATTATAGCCTATAATTGTCAAAAAGATTTGTGATGTACAGTTTGATTTGGAAATTATCACATGAACTTTTTCAGTATGTTTTTACATTTTCATTTTTTTTTTTTAAATAGCTTTATCATAGACTATGTTGTTGACCATCAAAAACTGACCTGTGAGGGACAGTCTAGTGAAATACTTTGGTGTCAATCCTTTAGCTAACAAAGCATTTAAAAGCAGAAGCATCCAGACACGCTAAATGAACGAACGAAAAACAACAAAAGAGCTTGAAATTATGATGACCAAACAATAAGCAGATGTTTGAGCTATGATATTATATCCGCAAAGAACGTAAACCACAGTCAAATGAAGGGCAACTTCAGGCATTTTAAAGTATGAAAAATACAAAGCTGCCACATTAAAAGTGACTGATTTATTCATTTACTTTCAGAAAATACAGCTCTGGGTTCTCTATTATTCATGTGCACAGATTTCAAAGATCTGCACAGCGTCCTACTGTTTACATCTCTCAGACTGTGCAGATGAGAAGGGTAATTGAAATATAGCACTCTCTTAACCCGTATTATTAATAAGGATCTAAGGCGTTAGCAAGCTGGACATTGAAATAATGAATGTTCCCGTGTTCTCCCGTATGCTGGAGTTCTGCACTGAAGGAGATAAAGTGCTTGTTTGCAGTGCGGAATCCTGTTATCAATTCATATGCGTCTTCTCTCAGGTGGAAATGATGTTTTTAGGGAGTAGGTATTTTCTCTGAGCAGATGAAGGGATTATGGCGCCAGGAGGCCTCGCTGATCCAGACAGACATGCAGACTCATGCAGCTGAGATCTATATGCCAACACAGCTGCATCTGCTTCCTTAGTAATGGGAAGTTTGTAGAATCCAAAGAAGCCACAGTTGTAGACTTTTTTAGATTTTATTTCATTTTTAGTTTGGTTTAACTCTCTCGATTCAAGTCACGGTCCTGGTCACTCATTGTCATATGGACAGTCAGTAATTATACTGACAAACAGAACTTGCTTATTCATGAATTGGCCTATCAGAAGAAATTATATCTTACAATTCAGTAATTGAGTCAAATAAACACTGTTGGATTCAGTTCTTTGAAGCAATCAAATTTGTAGCAGTAGACTACTGGTCGAGCTGTGTGTTTTTCATTCACTAACCGAACTGCTCCACCGAAAGGCTCCACTTTTGCTGTTTGTTTTTGATTCACTAAAAAGAACCGTTTATAAGAGTCATTTGTTTTGGAATCAGACTACACTTTCGCTGTATGATTTTGATTCATCAGAAAGAACTGGTTTATAAGAGTTTTTTGCTCAGGAATCAGACTACACTTTTGCTCTATGTTTTGATTCAGTAAAAGAACCAGTTCACAGAGAGTCATTTTGTTTTGGAATCAGACTACACTTTTGCTGTATGTTTTAATTCACTAAAAGAACCAGTTCATGGAGAGTAATTTTATTTTGGAATCAGACTACACTTTCGCTGTATGTTTTCGATTCACCAAAACGAATCGGTTTATAAAAGTTATTTTCTCAGGAATAAGACTACACTTTTGCTGTATGTTTTGATTCAGTAAAAGAACCAGTTCATAGAGAGTCAGTTGTTTTGGAATCAGAATACACTTTCACTGTATGTTTTTGATTCATTAAAAAGAATCAGTAGCTATATAACAGTCATTTATTTTGGAATCAGACTACACTTTCGCTGTATGTTTTGATTAACTAAAAGTACCAGGTCATAGACAGTCAATTGTTTTTGAACCAGACTTCACTTTAGCTGTATTTTTTGATTCACTAAAAGAACCCGTTCAAAGAGAATCATTTGTTTTGGAGTCAGATTACACTTTCGCTGTATGTTTTTGATTCACCAAAAAGAACGGGTTTATAAAAGTTATTTACTCAGGAATCAGACTGCACTTTTGCTGTATGTTTTGATTCAGTAAAAGAACCAGTTCATAGAGAGTCAATTGTTTTGGAATCAGACTGCTCTTTTGCTGTATTTTTTGATTCACTAAAAGAACCAGTTCATAGAGAGTCAGTTGTTTTGGAATCAGAATACACTTTCACGGTATGATTTTGATTCATTAAAAAGAATCAGTAGCTATATAACAGTCATTTATTTTGGAATTAGACTACACTTTCGCTGTGTTTTGATTCACTAAAAGTTCCAGGTCATAGGCAGTCAATTGTTTTTGAATCAGACTACACTTTAGCTGTATTTTTTGATTCACCAAAAAGACCCGGTTTATAAAAGTTATTTGCTCAGGAATCAGACTACACTTTTGCTGTATATTTTGATTCAGTAAAAGAACCAGTTCACAGAGAGTCAATTGTTTTGGAATCAGATTGCACTTTTGCTGTATGTTTTTATTCACTAAAAGAACCAGTTAATGGAGAGTCGTTTTCTTTTGGAATCAGACTACACGTTCAATGTATGTTTTGGGTCCGTGGACGGTCCGTGTACTTGGCGGCCAACGTATTTTCCTTTTGAAATTACAAAACCAAAATTGGAAATCGAGCATTCACTCGTTTTTTGTTTTAATATTGAAAGTAGAAAAATGAGAAAACTGTTCCTTTTTCATTTTTTAATTTTTTTTTCCCCAAGAAACGAAAAACAAGAATCCAGCTTAATTTTTCGTTTGTCGTTCGGGGGTAGAAAAATGAATAAACAGCTTGAATATTCGATTTCCATGGGTGGGAATTAAACGCCCCTTTCTGCTGATTGGTCAGCCAAAGATCTTTTGCAGCTCCGCGAGGCAGAAGTCTTCTACTGCTGCAGGTGTACGGATTCTTGATGTGTTTATTGCAACTACATTTAATCTTTTTCTCATCAAATAACAAATGAATAGCTCGATACGTTCCGGGGGCAGAGTGTCTATAGACATCGCTTTCTTCAGGTATATAAATTCTATGATTTGCATCTACTGGGCATGTATGATATGACAGCTGTCATAGCCTACCCTGGCTGGTCACCCTGTAATTTTGTTTGTTTATATAGAATAATGCACTGACTTATATAAGACGCCTGTTATAACGTTCAAGAACTGTGTCATTCTGACTATTTTACAATCGGAGAACAACAGAGATAAAATTCATAGCCTACTCTTTTGAGTTTTATAATGTAGTCTTTTGTCTTTTTTTTAATTGATTATAACTGAGATCTAAAAATGCGCTTGTGCCGGCAGTGAGCTGCATGTGCACTCTCACACAGGACTGTGACACAAGATTTTCATAAATAACTTGCCATTTCGGGTTGATTCTCACCAAACCCCACAGAATACATTAAGAACGCTTAGAATATAGGCTACGCCACGAGATTAATATGATTATTTTACGACAGATTTGCATCCGCTTAAAAAATTAATCTCTGCCAAGTGAGAGCAGGACATTTTGTGTGTATGTGTATGTGTGTGTGTTTCGAAAAAGGAAGGTAAAGCCTTTAGAATAACAAGGTGAGTACCCCTGTACAGTTCCAATAAGTTGCGATGGGTTAAATAACTCGGTAAACTAAACAGCAGACAAGCAGTCAAGCGCAGACCAGTATTGAAGTGTACAGCAAATATGCAGTCATAACTTTGTTTTTGCTGAGTTTATGCTTAATTAATATTGAGTAGGCCTATTAATTAATGTTCACTTGGATTTTTTTCCTCAGCGGGGAAATAATACTGTCATTCATGGTCGTATGGTAAAAAAGTATATTTTTATTTATGCACGTTCAAAATGACAACGAAATGTCATGCCTTTGAAAAATAAAGTGAATAGCAAAATGCGCTGCTTTAGCGCGTCTCGGTCTCATTGAGCATCTTTCTGGCGCACGCCACAAGCATTAACCAATACAGCAAATATCTTATGTGACGCACCTACTATAAGTCTGCATTTAAATTAGTTGAAGTTAAATACATCATATAAGTCACTTTGGAATAAATCACCGAATGTATCAAAAACGTGACTTTACAGTATGGAAAATACAGTAGGCTATAGCATTTTTTTTTCGCTGACCTACTGGCACTTCGAGAACCGCTGGTCTACACAGAAGAAAGCGCTGTCTAAACTCTGCTCAGGAATGGATTGTGTCGAGCAATTCATTAATCTGGTTGTTCCATGAGAAAAAGATGAAATGTAGTTGCAATAACTAATTAATAGGGGGCAGTTGTGGCCTAATGGTTAGAGAATCGGACTTGTAACCCAAAGGTCGTGGGTTTGAGTCTCAGGTCCGGCAGGGATTGTAGGTGGGGAGAGTGAATATCCAGCGCTCTCAGTACCATGACTGAGGTGAGACCCTTGAGCAAGGCACGGAACCCCCAACTACTCCCACTGGCTGCCCACTGCTCCGGGTGTGTGCGTGCGCTTGTTTGTTTGTTTGTTTGTTTGTTTGTTTGTTTGTTCGTTCGTTCACTACTGTGTGTGTGCACTTGGATGGGTTAAATGCAGAGCACAAATTCCAAGTATGGGACACCATACTTGGCCACACGTCACGACCTTTCCTTTCCAATACACGAAAAGAGCAGTGCCCTGCAGTTTATTTTATGTTGCTAGGCAACCACCAAATCAGCTGTCCTGTCAGTCTAATCAAAGGATTATAGCGCAAGCGCTCTAAAATCTTTGTTTTTTTGTTAAGTAAACTGTCATATTAACAAAAAACTTTAAAAAAAAAAATACAGCTCCGTGTAAAACCCGCGACAGACACCACAAGTTTCTCATTCATTATTGCAGTCTCTGGACTTTCTAAGCAACGGTAAACTTTCGTCACCTCAACGCAAGGCCCGCCTCTCCATTCATTCGATTGGACAATGGAAAAAACGCGATGACGTAGGGCGCTTTTCCGCTCAGAGTTGCTTTTTTTTCAACTTCAGGCGCTCAGAGCGTTCCTGCAAAAATGTGGGGTGCATAAACAGCGCGCAGAACGCTCACTGCCAACCGAAAACAATTCAAAAGAGGCACCTCTCACTGCAAAAAACACGTTCTGTGTGATCGGTGCCTTATTCTGCCTCACGAAACTGCGGAAGAACTGATGACTGCACACGGTTTGATCTTCGGCTGACCAATCAGCAGAAAGAGGCGTTTAATTCCCGCCCACGCGTAGACCTCGAATATTCAAGCTGTTTATACATTTTTCTACCCCTGAACGAAAAACGAATTCTTATTTTTCGTTTCTTGGAAAAAAATGGAAAAAAAAAACAGAAGAAGGAGCTGTTTTCTCATTTTTTCTACTTTAAATATTTAAAAATTAAAAAAAAAAAAAAAAAAAAAA
>JAFVLL020036743.1:0-22399 GCA_021397915.2 Tor tambroides | reverse complement strand
AAAAAAAAAAAAAAAAAAAAAAAAAAAAAAATATATATATATATATATATACACACACACACACACACTCCTGAACAATATCTTAAGACCGGGGGAAACATTACAAGTATTCGCATTTCGCACTGGTGCAGTAAGACAGTCATTTTAAATAGACTGTTGTCTATTTACAACACTGTTCCAGAACAGTTCAACCCAAATATTAGAGTGTGTGCAGCGCATTTTACGGAGGACTATTTCCTGAACCTGGGAGTAGCCTGCCAGCTGTGCTCAAAGACTGTTTCTATAAAGTGGGGCAATTCCAACTTTGCAAGGACAGTCTGGCGCTTCTGACTCACAGCCTGTAAGTACGTTTCGATATTTAAAGAATTTGCTACTGACTATCCAAACGCGAATTTTGAGCAGTGTAGAGTAGTGCTTGTTGTTTGTCGTTTCTCCGATCACAAATGCAGACATGGTAATGTTTATGCGGCGCAATGCAACGTGACGCCTAAAAAGACAGTATAAGTCATTATAATCAGTAATTATGTCACCACTGGATGCAATAAATGCCTCGTTTGTAATGGGTTTTATTGTTTTTGTGTCCTCGCGCTGGGACACGGCATCACAATACGATAAGGGGCGTAATATTTCCGTCTCACGCTTGAAGTATTCGGCCAATCACAATGCACTGGATAGCTGGCCAATCAGAGCACGCCTCGTTTCTCAGAACGATGAGCTTTGTAAAAATCGGCGCATTTCAGAAAGGCGAAGCATAGAGGAGCAACAATAATGTACAGTATGTGGAAAATAATGTGTTTTCTGAACCTTAAACCGCATAAACACATTGCATTACACCAAATACACAAAATAATGTTCTTTTTAGCAAGGTCATATGACCCCTTTAATGGCTCATAATTACAATTTCACTGCAGTTAACATAACATTGCAGGATCCTTTGATCATCCTCAGACTTTCAAAATAAAAATCTCTTAAGTGTTTTTTACTTTATTCACAGCCTTCTGAAGGAAGCTTGTCTTGGAATATTGTCTTTCAAACTTACTAAGAGATGTCTTTGTCTTTCACTTTTTATTCTTGTCATCATCCATTGTTTCTTGAAGCAGTTTTAGAGTTTTCTCAGGCATGTTTGTTTTTTGTCGCAGAAAATCATCATGCATTTTTCCCAGGACGACCTGCAGCTGCCCTAATTTGTCATCACTTTTCTTCTTTTGAAGCTCTAAAACAAACCACATGTCAAGGTCATTACTTCATTGCAGCCATATTTGAGGGGAAAAAAAAAAGAAAAGAAAAAAGCACAAGATCTGTTATATGTGCTATCTTTGGATAAAAAGAAACCGCAACCGACATAATGAGATATGAAAGTAGCACTGGTATGTTGCAACTGACAGCACTCAAATATACCAGTTTAGTAGTCAGCATAAAATGTAACTATTCAATGCAGTGAATTATTTTTCCATGAATAAATTACAGAAATGAGCAAGAGAAGAGAAGTTGCAGCTGCAGTTTTTATAATATATTACCATTCACTTGCAGGTGAACTATTCCTGTTTGCAGACATCCATCATGAAAAACACTGCATGTATAGTCTCCTGAATCTGATAATTGAACATTTTCTAAAGTCAGAGCAAGATTTCCTCTCTCCAGCTCCTGGATGTACAGTCGGTTCTCAAAGTCATTATTTGTTCTTTCCTGCCCGTTATTAAACTGATAGATGAATTCCATTCCTCTAAACCACCGGATGTCCATAGACACAGCACTGGTTTCAGGTGAGAGATGAACAGGTAAGAGGACATCTGATCCAGCATCAGCAGATACAGTTCAAGTAGGAGTGACAAGTCTAAAATCTTTTTCAGGACAGTGAAATACACGGTCAATAGCATGAATACTCCCTCCCTGTCACAGAGTATCTTTGATTTACCAGTTTAGCTATATTGGAACTTGATGATGAAATACAGATAAGTCAATCATGACACAATTTCACATTTTGCAAGTATATTTTTTTTCTTTAAAGTAACTTGCATTACAAACTATATGTGCACTCTGAAGACTCTAACCTGTGACTTTGCAGTTTCAACATGCTCTACCAGTTGAGCTAAGATTTCAACTTTCCATCTGTTTAAAAGTGAAAGGGTTTTGGCTTATATGGATCTTCATACCATGTTTAGTTTTGGTCAAGCAAGAAAGCTATTAAGTAACAAAATATGCAGAATACTTACATCTGATATGGAGAAAAATATACTCGTCCACTGATCGCCATCCATTGGTGACCTCACAAATACAGAGGCCCTTCTGTGAACTCCTGACGTCTCTGAGAGTCAAAGACACACTTCCGTTGTGTAGATCTTCCAATGAGAGACTCACTCGACCCTCAAAGTCTATGTTCACTGTCACCCGTCCAGTTACCTTCCTCTCGCTTCCCAGTTTTCTGAAACACTCTCCTCAGATGACTTCCATTTTTGTGATTCACTTCTGCTAATGTCTTGTGAGTTTTTTACTGCGGTCAAGTCACCCACAGTTTCACTGTTATTCTTTAATCTTATCTATAGGTGAGATTTTCTTTATTTCTATGTCTTTGATAGTTTTCTACATTTTCTAAAATTATACAGTTTCTAACTACTTGCATATACATGAACTAATGATTTTAAGCATTATATAAATGCATTTTGCTTGTTAATACATTTTAAATGAAAGTTATTATGAAGTGTTACCTAATTTAGCTTTGAAATTAAAATGACCAGCAAATTCACAAACAAGAGTGGATGGATAATTCAAGAAAGGGGGGGAAAATGCATAAATGACTATTAGTCTACACAAATGGATATAAGATACTCTACACATATTTCAGGTCAAGGTAACACTACAAAATCTACTAAAGCAATAAAGGAAAAATAATAAACAATAACAAACAGGCAAAATTACAATAACAAGGACAAACAAAATGACAGCTGATCAAAAAATAAAGTCAAAGTAAACAAAACCAATGTGGCAATGACAAAAGGAGAACAAAAAGTGGAAATAAAATGAAACAACAAAAAAGGACACATTTGTTTTCAATGTTTAGATGAGCAAGCAAACATCATGACGATTATAATAAAACCACAAACACTTGTGTGCTTGAACAATTTTAATTAAAAAAGTGACCTGTTGTTTCCTCCTTTTCATTCACATACAAAATGTTAAGGAATGACAGATTGCCAGAGTAAGAGAAAAAGTGTAAAGCTCTGTGGTGTACAGATAGTCTGAAACCAAAGAGAATCAGAGAAAGAGTCAGGCAGATACAGAATACAGTACTGGCCCGGGAGAAAAGAGAGGTCGATCGCTGGATGATTCAACATTCATCAGACAGATGAGGTAAAACACTGCTGCTCCAGACTAATACCAGCACTACACAAACGCTTGCATTGCTACTGTTTTCAGTTTCAAGTTAATCATTAGAATAGTGACAATAATAATAATAATATAATAATAATAAAATTCTTCAGTAAGGTTTAAACTCGAGTGAAAGATACAGTGTAAGCAGTGTTAGGCAGTACAGGAAAAAAAGATAAGACCTTTTGGTAGTACACATATCAATATTTCCACAATGACCATATCTAGTTGTGCAAACGAGATCTCGTGCACTTGAAAGGCAACTTTATATTGTTTAAAATGCCAAATATGAGGGCATAACAGATAATAAAGAGTAGAGCTGCCAATGGATCGCAAAGACAAAACGGAAAAACTACAAGGAAGTTTAGAAGCCCTTGCTCTCAGTCCGGCCAAGTGAAGCAAAAGGGTCTTCGGCAAAAACACATCCAAGTGAAATACCACATTAATGCAGACTGTATAGTGATTGTACATGTTTGATGTTGATGAGCGTATATTATTCATTTAGCTGTAAAACCAGTCACCATCTTCATGTCCTTCACAAATGTAATAGCTTTTGGTGTAATGTTCTAATGCAACAATTGTGTTCAATCATATAGTGGTTATAGTATTAACCTGCATCTCAACTATAATCTATCTATCTATTTATATTATCATACCTGATGTTTTCTTTTAATTATTCTGTCAGTAACTTAAAGGAATAGCTCACCCAAAAATGAAAGTTAGCTACAAATGTATCCACTCTCAAGCCAACCAAGATGTAGATGAGTTTGTTTCTTCATCAGATTTGGAGAAATTTCTCAATATATTACTCACTCTCCAACGGATGCTCTGCAGTGAATGGGTGCCGTCAAAATGAGAGTCCAAACAGCAGATAAAAACATCTTAATAATCCACAAGTACCACCATCATACCACTCCAGTCAACATCTTGTAAAGCGAAAAGTTGCATGTTTGTAAGAAACAAATCCACCATTAAGGCTTTTTAACTTTACAGTAAATCATCACTTTAGGCTAAAATACAAGTCTATAATCCATAACAACATATTTATTTACAACAGTCTTTTCTTGTAAACTGTGCTTGATCTGTGCATATCTCTCCTGATTCAGATGAGGTTACTTTTTTAACTGGAGAAAGCAATTATGGACTCATAGCAATTGTTTGAAGTTAAAACATGATCAATTTGTTCATTACAAACACACAACTTTTGCAGTCTTGTTGATTACTTCAGGATTATTGCGATGTTTGGACTCTCATTCTGACGGCACCCATTCACTGCAGAGGATCCAAGCAAATAATGCAATGCTAAATTTCTCAGAATCCAATGAAGAAACCAACTCATCTACATCTTGGATGGCCTGTAAATTCTCAGAAAATCTTCATTTTTAAGTGAAGTTTTCCTTTAAATCACACTCTTAAGTTTTCTACTTTTTTGAAAATAGAAGTTTAGTATAAATGGTTTAATATTATTATTAAATACATAATCAGGACCACATTTAGCTTTGAAAGCATCCTAACGCAATTTAATCAGTTCATTAGAAGGTTAACCATATCATTTAATTCCAAGTAGACCATTTAGAATTAAAATCATATCAGATTTTGTACTATATACTGAGCTTTAAGGAGACGTCTCTTTGGGTACAAGTAAACAGGAACTATTTGCAATTAACTGGCCTTGATTTGTTCTTAAAGTTAAATCGTGCATTTGAAACACCTGAGATAATAACAGAAATGTGTTGTGGCGTAAATGATTTCTTCTCGGGCATCGCTTTCTTTTGACCTATTAGACATATTCGAACTTGCTAAATACATTGTGAATTGTTATTAAGTTATTTTATCTTAACTTGACTGTGTAAGAAAGAAACAAAGAAAAAGACAGTACATTTAAATAAAAAAAAAACTGTTAAAATTAATAGACTTAATAGTGAGATCAACACATCAATCTATCTGGACAATCACATTAAAACTGCAGTCACATGTAATATTCTGAGTCATTAGTCACAGAAATCTTAAATATACTTCTGCTCTGGGATTCAAGTAAAATGACACTGGATTTGAGTCCAAAGTCAAGTTATTCTTACACCTCAAAATATCCAGTTCAGATGAGGAGTTTCTATTTGGATGTGATTTATGGTACTGTAAGAGCTGTGAAGTGCCTTCATCAGAAGGTACAGAGGTGATGCATTATTGAGATCCTCGGTCAAGCATACTTTTAATGAACCTACAACCATTTAACTAACTGATCAGATCGTTAACCATTAGACTCCCATCACCCTGGTGGTGATGCACGCTAATAATCTCGATTCGTCATTACATTTAAAAATGAGGACCAAATTAAATCTAAATGGACTGGTCCTACCCCTATCAAACTATCTCTTGCTTTTAATGCTCTTATACATTTCATTAAACTAATACCTTTTAGACGAAGCAGCTTCCACCATTTTTACATCATTATGTTGTTCATGGCTTCATGGCATCGATTTGTACAACAAGCATGGAATGTATGAATGCATATTTGTATGTAATAACAAACATGCATTCAAACGAACATACACGAAACACGCTATTTCCTAGTTCTATGCAACCTCATGTCTTCTTCTGACCGTCATGGGCGTTCTGTTCGACCTCTACAGGTCTTTTTTGCTTTTCTTCACGTGGCTCTGCTCGGCTTTGGACGGGTCTGGCTTCTCTGGTGACATCAGCTCCAGAAGATCCTCCAAAGCCTTCTTGATATCAGCTCCAAACTTGTGAGAGTCCTGCAATCCAGAAAGAATATGAGAAACAAATTAGCATCATTTTCATCAAACACTGCCATAAAGCCTAAGCCTGTATGAATTTCTTTATTCAAACAGATTTTTTGGAAGAACGTCGGTAACCAAACAGCTGCTGGTAGCCACTGACTTTAAAAATATGGGGGGGAAAAAAATACTATGAAAGCCAGTGGCTACCAGCAATTGTTTGGTTACCAACATTCTTCAAAAAATTTTTTTTGAATTAAACAGAAGAACAACTCTTGTGAGCAAACGATGACAGGATTTTCATTTTAGTTTTTGTTCTAACCAGTGCTATTTTAGTATTATTTATATACTATTATAGTTTATTATTAACATTTTGGAGCATCTTTTATTTTTATATTTGTAGCTTTTAATACAATTTTTAGTATTTTTTTTATATATTACTATTCATTTTTAATTCCATTTTATTTTTAATTATTTTTAACTTGTACTGTTCATTGTAATATTTAAATACACTATGCAACTGGTCTTTTTCTTTGCTTCTATCAGTGTGTTTATGATATTTATATACTATTATCATACTTATTCATATTTTATATGAACTTATTTTTATATTTTCAGTTTAAGATTTAGTAATTTTGTTATATGTAACAATTTTTGTACTTCAACTTCATTCTATATCAGTTATTTGCCAAGGCAGTAGTTCAAGATTTCATTTAAGCTTAAGTTTAATTTTCTCTTGTAGCATTTATATTTCATTTTTTCAGCTTTATTTCAATTACCAAAAATGTTTTTAATGGTTTTAGTTTGAGTTTAGATCCTAACCAACTAAAAAAAAAAAAAAAGATATTTTATCGATTAGTTTGCTGGTCTCAATTTTTCCTTTTTCTGCAGTTTCAGATAAATGAATGGTAATGAAAAAAAGCATGTTAGAGTACTAACAGTCTGAGGACAAGAGTGTTTGCAGGAAATGTGCAGGTTGATCATGTTTTCTCCGATGATGATGTAAGACACGCCATAACCATCATCTGCAACCTGTCAAGAGCACACAAATGAAAATAAATTAAATGCACACAAAAAAAAAAAATAAATAAAAATTTTTTTTTTTAGAATTTGCATGAATATTTCTGACCGGGCCAAATCCTCCACCGCAGGTGGTGTAGTCTGGGTGGTTAACGAAATCAAACAGCTCCACCTGCTGAAGAGGAGTCTGACTGGTGGACAGACGCCATGTTTCTGAAAGCACCTGCAGGAAACACACACATTTAATATTACATAATTTTTTTTTAAACTGTATTTTAAGTATTATTTCAGGAACAAGAATTCCTAACGGTAATGAGAACGGTAATGAGAACTGTCATGAATGCAAAGTCGCAATGCAAACAAAAAAGTTCAAAAAAGTTCTAAATCTGGGAAAGAATGAGGAAATTCTCTTTGCGCAATTGTTTCTTTCACTTATGACACACACGTAAAGGCATTTGCAAGAAAGCAAAAATCAGTTAAACTTCCTTGTTCAGTAGATATATAGCAACTGCGTGGCCCTTCCCAGAGTTACACACCTCTTTAAGGAAAGGCGACTCCTCTCCCAGGTATTTGGACACGATGTAGAGGCAGAACAGGTGTCTGTCTATTCCTCCTCCTGTCATTGCCATCCTGTACAGTTGCTGGTGTTTCTCAGACGCCGTACGGAAGAGACGCTGACATACTTCCTTTCTCTACAGTCACAGAGAAAGAGATGTTTAAATATGCACTTGTGTTTGAATTTGTGCTTGATTTGTGAACTAATTGTTCTTAAACGATTCACAATGTAGCAATACAGTGTGAAATTATGTAATCAAAAGCAAAATAAAAACTACTTTAATGTATTAAATTAGGAAAATTACAGTAATTACAGAACCTGAATGCATTTTTATGGCTATCATTATAACCTGCATCACTCATGGCAATTAAACTTAACAGCATTTAACAAAGGTTTACGTCACTACAAAATCAGAGCATGTAGAAGAGTGTGTACTGGAAGTGTCCTTCATCAATATGTTGATATATTAGTGGACTGTTACCTCTCCGCCCTCCAGAGCCCTGACGAAGGCGCAGCTCTCGCTGGTGCAGGAACGCACCGTCTCAGTCCGGCCCTCGCGGAATAAACGGGTCATAGACGCTTCGTAGGTCAGAGAGAACGTGCCTCGATTCTGGACATGGGGAAGGAACAAGAACAGAAGAATATTATTGTTTTATCAATTATTCAGTCAAGCTGATATTTTAATACAATACAACTAGATTAAAAAATTGTGGTTACTAGGGCCTTTTGTGCGGCTACAAGGGCATTGCTGCGGTGTCCTGGGTGGTTGCTAAGGGTTTGGATAGTTATTAGAGTGTTGCTAAGCAACTGCTAGCACATTATGTGTTGTTAACTTGTCTTAGCATGTTGCTGGCATGTTTCTAACTTGTTTCAACATTGCTAGCGTGTTTTAAAACAGTGCTTAAATGTTTTAACATACTAATAGCATGTTTTAATATTACGTGTTTAATATGTTTTAACATTGTTTTAATATTTATTTTAATATATAATATAAATATCATAATTTAATAATTAATAAAAGTCGTATGTGTGTAAGTAAGAGTCAAGATCACTACCTTAATAAAAACATGATCTAGGGTTAAAAAATGAAAACAAAACGTATTGTGCCACAGTGTTTGTGACGCGTTAGTGAAACATATTCATAATTAATGTGATTCTCTACATGCTGTTAGTGTGAAGTTGAGGAGAACTGACTTCAGTACACTACATGTGGTTTTGTGTGTTACGTGGGTTCAACCTTACCCTGTAATAGGCCAACTGCAGCGCAATCTGAATGAAGGCATCCGGGCTGATTTTACACTTTTTGATGGCGCCCTTGCCAAACTCTTGTATTGGCAAGACATGAAAGTCGACGTCATCGGCTAGAGCCTGTGCCACAGCGAGTGAGCGTTCGATACGCTCCTGACACTAAATACACATACGGGAAGATGAATTATTCAGTGTGTCCATTAGCGGTCACTGTATACGGCGTGTCTGTAAACATGAGAAGGTGTGATGGTGTGTTTGTACCTCTGCAGGTATGTCCCAGGTTAGTCTAGTAGGTGGAGGCAGGGAGGAGGCCACGTCTCCTTTACAGTGACCTTCTTCAGTATAACCCAGCTGGAAACTATCAGTAGTCATCACATACTGAGAGAGAAAGAGAGACAGCAGTATTAGAGAACATAACACAACTAGATTGCATTTACTGAATAACAATGCAAGTCAGTAAAAGAATAATGAAAATTTTATATAAGCTTAAAGTGTTAGTCTAACCAAACAGAACAGTCTAACAAAACTATTAAAATTTTTAATGGAACTTAAGATGAAATAAAATAAAAAATTAAATGAAAAAACTTAAAAACGTAAACAAATTTGAAATGTTGCCTTGGAAAATTACTGAAAGTAAGTTACTAAAGTTAAAAACCTAAAGAGAACGATTTTAAAAAACTAAAAAAAAAAAAATGGACAAAAGCACAAACTAAAATTAAAGAAAACTGAACATATAAAAATGAAAACAAATTCAAAATATTTAATATTATTTGATAATGTTAATGATAATGCATTTTCGTTTTCTTTATTTTTACATTTAGATTACCATCCTCTAAAACTTGTGTAAAACTTTTAAAATCATGAATACGTTTATAATGTGGTTAAATGTAATCTTTAGCAAAATTCTAGATTAATATAAATTTTTATACTGTACATTATAATGTTGTGATGCCTAGTTTCACTTACAGGATGTAAAACGATAAATTTAGTTAAATTTTTTACTTTTTTTTTTTTTTTTTTTAGACAAAATTTTAATACTAGCCATAACATTAACAAAATAAGTATCTGATTAGTGTTGTCCTATTATGCAAGAACGATTTAATTCAAACTAGATTATAATGTCTTACGCTTAAGACAAGAAAGAGTTCTTTGAACGACAAGCATAATTATTTAGCTTATCTGATATTATACTCATTCATTTCTTTTTCTCTCCTTCTGTCTCTCACCTCCCACACGTGAGCCATTATAGGTGCGTCTGCCCAGGAGTGTTCAGCATTGAGGCCGTTCTTCCCATTCTTATACACCACCACAGTGAACGACTTATCAAACCACCTGAAACACAAACACAGTGCAAAACACTGCCATGGCAAAGACAGAGACTTTCCCATCTAGCTGTGTAAGAGACTATTGACCCTTTTTAGAAGCAAGTTAAGACAACATTTAGCATATTTGAAGGATTTGGATGGACAAACATCTAACCTGTCGTAGCATTTGCCGTGCAGAAGGGACTTGGCATAGCGATCCAAATTGCCAGCAGGATCATCTCCCCTCATGCCTTGGTCATCGTCGTCCAGGGCAACGAAGAACGCCGCTTTCTCAATGCAGTCCAGAGACCTTTTATTCACTCCTGAGCTGAAGAACTCTTTCCTGGCCTGAGCCCAAGGGATTCTGGGAAATGAGTTCAAAACATCTTGGCACTCATAGCACGAATTTGAAAAATTGAAATTTAATATAAAGGAAGGATTCTTAATATAAATGCATGTGAAAAACTAAAATCAGGCTTGTTATATTTAACTAGACCAAAAAAAAAAAAAAAAAAAAAAAAAAAAAAACCCACTTGAAATAAATGTCAACTGAAATAAAATATAAAAAACCTTTAAACTTATTTTTAGCTAGTTGCCAAAGCAGCATTTCTCATTTTTGTTTAGTTTAACTTGATGTACTAAAATAGTAGAAAACACAACTGATACAGAAACTACATTTTTAATACATAAAGACTGTCTTATTGTTTATTTCCATCTACTGTATCTTGGCCTACTTCCATAAAAGCCGTATTTTACATTTCTTTACATATAGATCACATGCATGTTTGTTTTGTGTCAAATAAACCCTTTAAATTATGTAAAGACAGTACCTGTCTCCTGCCGTCAGGGCCGCAAGTTTGGCCTCTCCGGGCAATGGGGGTGATGGGTCGTCCATTATACGCTGAATCTGTTGCTCGATCTCTCTGGGAGACAGCATGCGGCCGGCGTGGTACAGCCACAGGCGGAAATAACGGCCTTGGTGGAACACCGCCACATACTCACTATCCTGCCAGTGGATCAGGGAGTCTAAATACACATAGAAAACTAGTAAATGCACGCAAATTCTCACCGTTCATACTCATGTTTTGTGTATTATGTGCTCTTCAAGCATCAGCGAATGGTGCCAAAAACAGATTAGAAGACACTCAGAGAGAAGTATATCTGGGTCAGTCTGTGTGTGCGGTACAAACCAGGTCTGTCCAGGGTGTGTGTGTGTTTATCTGTGGAAGATTATACAGTAAGACGTGTTTACACTTGGGACCCTTCCAGGAAACTACTGGAAATATCTTTTGATCCTAGAAAGTATGAGGAAATGTGGTGGAGGAAAGACTGAAAAATGAACATTTTGAAGAAACTGTCAATTTAAAGAGAAGAACAAATATAGAGTAAAAAAAATATATTAATTTAATATACACTGCCGCTCAAAAGTTTGGGATCAGTAAGATTTTTAATGTTTTTTAAGGGAGTCTCTTCTGCTCATCAAGGCTGTATTTATTTGATCAAAAATACAGAAAAAACAGTAATATTGTGAAATCTTATTGCAATTTCTAATAGTGATTTCCTATTTTAATATACTTTAAAATAGAATTTATTTCTGTGACACAGCAGTGAATTTTCAGCATCATTACTCCAGTCTTCAGTGTCACATGATCCTTCAGAATCATTCTAATATGCTGATTTATTATGAGTGTTGAAACTGTTGTGCTACTTCATATTGTTTTTTGGAAAATGTGATACTTTTTGATGAATACAAAGTTAAAAAGAGCAGCATTTGTTCAATATAGAAATCTTTTCTAAAAATATAAGTCTTTACTATGACTTTTTATTCATTTAACACATCCCTCCTGAATAAAAGTATTAATTTCTTAAAAAAAAGAAAGAAAAAATGTACTGACCCCAAACTTTTGAATAGCATTGTATATTGTAACACACAATTTCTTTTTTAAACAAATGCTGTTCTTTTAAACTTTCTATTCATCAAAGAATCCTGAGAAAATTTATAATTGTTCCCACAGAAATAAAAAGCAGCACAATTGTTTTTAACATTGATAATAATAATAAATGTTTCTTGAGCGGCAAATCAGAATGAAGTATCATGTGTCACTAAAGACTGGAGTAATGATACTGAAAATCAGCTTTGATCACGGGAATAAATTGCATTTTAACATATATTCAAATAAACAACAGTTATTTAAAACTGTAATAATATTTCTCAATATTGCTGTTTTTACTGTATTTTTAAACAAACAAATGTAGCCTGGGCAAAGATAATTAAAAAAAATCTAGCCTTACCCGTTTCTTCTCCTGGAATGCGTGTGGTGTTGAAGATCCTCTCACATTGAGCGGCACACAAAGGAACATTTAAAACTGGCACACGGCTCTAAAAGACAGAGTTACACTGTTAGTCACGGTAACTTAAACCAAAATCTAGTTTTCATAACTATTTTCCACCCTCCTTCAATTAAATGGACAGTCCACCCAAACATAATATTCATGAACATAAAATGACCTGTTATGATTATCTAAACTCCACGTGGCATAGATTAAAAGGCTAAATCATCAAACTGGGCAAAACTGCTAATAATGCAAATAAGATGATATATAAATGTATATAAGTATGCTAATCTGCTTAGTATGTAAATTGGACTCAAGGTTAGTTGCCATGAAGAATCAGAGTAAACACATGAGGAAGTTTTATTTTGTACATATACAAAGCACACTAAACTTTCAAAAGAGAAAATGTTTTCCTGTTATAGTTCTCTTTAATGCAAATATGCAAAACACAGACTCAATACACACAACCCTGCGGGTCTTCTCTATTCACACACACAGTCTCCATCAACCATCCATAACCTAACAAAGTTCAATGCACAGCTAAAAACAGCTCTGCGATCAATCTTTGTCATCACTCGAGGCGATGAGAGTTTCACCGCCCCCCCTCCCTCCCTCCCTCGCCCAATAGCATCTGTCAGCGCTGCAATGTGGACTCACAGGTTTGATTTCCTCTCTGTTGAGTTTCCTGCGGTACAAGAGACAGGCATGCAGTGTGTTTCCTGCTCTCGCGGCTTGAATCGGTGTAGGCGTCACGTAGAGGAAGTCCTGAAGATGAAAGAGAAGGACTCAAGAGGCTGGAATATAAAAATATCACTTTAGAACTTCCTGCTTGTTTATGCATCTGTGAGCCGTACCATTCCATAGTAGTTGCTGTTGACCATGAGTGGGCCACGCCCCCTCAGGTAGACATACTCCTCCCACCAATCACTGACCTTGAAGATGCAGACACAAGAAAACTAATTCTCAAAAAAGAAATAAATAAATATATAAAACAGGTTAGGAAATCTTTGTACCATCTTACAGTTTAAACCCACAAGCAAAATATGATTTTCAGGTAAACATGAAATTAAAACTGACATAAAACATGAAATATTTGCCTTCTTATTAAATTAATATTAAATGTAATATTCATTTTAATATTAAATTAAAATCAATATTAAACATTTTTAATAAATATTAAATTCCTCAACTTATTAGCACACAATTTAAAACACCCACTTTTTTGTTATGTAATGCTCAAACTAAACTTAATATTTAATAAATATTAAATTCCTTTTCTCTGCTTATTAGGACACTATTCTAAATAAAATATAAACTTCATCAAAATGTGATTGCATCCTCTCCTCAAATCACCTTTAATTTGGTATGCAACACCCATATTAAGCTTAATGTTTAATAAATATTAAATTCCTTGTTTTTGCTAATTAACATTTATTTTAATTAAAATATAAATGTTTGTTTTTGTAATTAAAATGCAATTGTTCTTTGAACAACTTGGATTTTCGACTGATGTCACAAACAAAGACCTCTTACTTTCCAACCTCTGTCCTCAAATCACCTTTCATTTGGTATGTAACGCCCATAATAAACTTCATATTTAATAATGGTAATGTTATGTAATGCCCATATTAAACCTAATATGCAATAAATATTAAATTCCTCATCTCTGCTTGTTAGCACACAATTTATTCTAAATAAAATCTAAATGTTTGTTTTCATAACCTTTCATCAAAATGAAATAAAAATGCAACTGCTAACACTCCGACACCACAAATCCTTCTTACTTTCAACCTCTGTCCTCAAATCACCTTTATTTTGGTAGCAACACTGTCCACTTTTTTTACGATCCAAACAATTCCGTTGGGATAAAATCAAATTCTGTCCTACATTTTCCTTTTATTTCAGAGCCAACCCGAATGTTTAATTTCAGGTTGCAAACTTTTTTTTTATGGTTGCATTAGAAGATTGACAGGTATTGTGTGGAGTTTGTGTGTATGGTTTGCTGGTTGCTCTCACATAGTTGGATGCCCACATGGCTTTCAGTTTGAGGTACCACTGCAGGCGGTTTCCCAGACTGCTCTCAAACTCCTTGGCCAGAGTCGTCATTCTCTCATATTCAGAATCGCTCATCAGTGGACGAGCAGATTCCAGATACTACAGAGTGAGAGGGAATGTTAATAATTTTTTTCCATATGAAGTGGTTTAGTGACATATTTTGGTGATGATGATCTCACCCTCTTAACAGTGTCCTTCACTGCTGGAACAGGCAGGTTGGGCAAAGATCCTTGGTAGCTGTACAATAGAGGCTGTCTGCCTGAGAAGATCCGGACCATGGCCTGAAATCAAGCATATTTGAAGCTAAAGTGTGTAATTTTGATGTTAAAATACTCTCCTATCCAGTTTAACATGCATTGACAATTATGCACAAGTAAATGATTTGTAGGATAGTTCCCTCAAAGCCCGACACAACAACACTGACTCCACCAAAGCTGCAAAAGTACAAACTTCACCTTTATTTACCATTACAGGTTGGGTGGTTGTAGGTTAGGTGTGTCTGGTAGTATGACTGTACTAACCGCCCAGATTTTGGTGGTGTTGGACACTTTCCCATGTTGTTCAAACATCCAGCCGTGATATGAGAGTAACTGCTTCAGGCAAAGCCTCATGGTGAAGATCAGCGAGAACCAGAGCAGAGTGCTGAACAACACGGCAGAAACCACCGTCCGACACTGAATGCTCAGAGAATCGCTACAGACAAAGAGACACAATATTACACTGCTGTATGCAATACTGTTATTAATGTTTTATTAGTCGTCGGGACACTCTATGAAAACAGGTGCAATCTGATAAGGCAATTTCTTAAGCACATTTTTGAAAGATTGTAAATATCCTATAAGACAAATAATGTATTTAAGTGTTGCATTATCACTTTCAGTGAACTTTTAGATGATTAATTTTGTTTATTATGCAAAATCAGATCAGATCTTTTAAGATCGTCCTCTACTGACAAACAAAGTGTGCTTTCCATAAGTTCTCTTCTTGAAAGTATGATATTATCATTATGACAGTTTTTTTAAAGGAGTAAATTATTATTTTAAAAAGGGAAAAAATTAGTGCTGTCCAACGATTAATCCCGATTAAACGCATCCAAAATAAAAGTTTTTATTTACATAATATATCTGTGTGTACTGTGTATATTTTTTACGTATATATAAATACACACACACATACAGTATGTATTTTGAACATATTTTCATGCATACATTTACATTCATATATTTATATCATATATAAATACATTTAATATATAAAGTAATATTTTTCTTAAATATATACATGCATGGGTGTGCATTTATATATACATAAAAAATATACCCAGTGCACACACACATATACTATGTAAACAAAAACTTTTATTTTGGATGCAATTAATCATTTGACGGCACTAGAAAACATATTATAGCATTGACGCATAGACTGGAGATAACTAAAATTCTTTTTAATAACACCTGATATTTAAAAAAAATTAAATAAAATATGTACATTGCTATTCAAAAGCCTGGGATAGATTTTTTTTTTTTTACACATTTTTGAAAGAAGTCTCTTATGTTTATTTGATCAAAAAATACAGTAAAAGCTGTAATATTCTAAAATATTATTACCATTTAAAATAACTGTTTTTTATTGTAATATATTTTAAAATGTAATTTATTCCCATGATCAAAGCTGAATTTTCAGCATCGTTACTCCAGTCTTCAGTGTCACATGATCCTTCAGAAATCATTCTAATATGCTGATTTACTGCTCAGCAAACATTTATTATTATCATCAATGCTGAAAACAGTTGCTTTTTGATGACTAGAAAGTTCAAAAGGACATTTATTTGAAACAGAAATCTTTTGTAACATTATAAATGTCGTTATGGTCACTTTTGATCAATTTAATGCATCCTTGCTAAATAAAAGTATTAATTTCTTTAACAAAAAAAAAAAAAAATTGTATTGCTCCAAACTTTTGAATAGATCAAAGAATAACGTCGTAATGCTAGCTGTTATTTCCAAATATGTTTTAATCAGAAATGCTAATAGAGACAAAAAAAAAAAAACTTTAAAACACAGGGCTCCTTGTACCGAAAAAAAAAAAAAAACAATTAAAATGACTTAATTAAAATGTCTGGATTATAGTTGATATATTTAGAATCTTTTATATTAAATCACACAAAGTTTGCATCAGCTATTTATTATTAAAGTCATTGTTACACACATATGAGGGACACAAAATAACATCTGTCTTGTAGAATAACTCCTCTGCTTTTGTCTGAAAGCAACTGAATCAAGGTGTGTGAATGTACACACCCTCTTCCGGTATGTTCATAAGCTCATGGGTGGGAACCCCATAATTTTAAAAAGTTTCAATGTGAGTTACATAAGAGGATGACAAATGTTTCAGTGTATCTTTGAGCCACTGAAGCGGTTCACACTGCACATAATTCATTTGTTTTTGCCAGTTTTGTCTTTAAAGAGCAAGGGATCAGATTTCCATGTGGTAATGTGACCTCTATTACCTGACCGGCAGATGTTCCTGGATTTTAGCGATGAGGCCCATGGAAGGGTCTGAGCGCGTGTACATGGTGGCCAAGATCGCGATGACAACAAACAGCCATGAAGACGGGCTGGCGGGATACACACCAGTGATCACATTGTTCTGTATGAGAGACAGAATAAACAAACACAAGAGAAAAAATGAGGAAAGATCGCCCGAACAAACAAAAGACACATTATGAAATCCAGCTGGGGAATGTGTGACAATAAACATTAAAAATAAGGCAACAAATGAGCTATTTTCTTTTGTAATAGAGACTATATTGCGCATTTTAGTGTTCATTTGTGTATTTTATTCTTAAATAAATACATTTTATAATCAATTAGAAAAATTCATTATCGACATTAAACACACTATTACACGCACAAAAATAAAACGGACAGATTGAAGAAATAAAATCAAAATTAGCTATTTGCTTTTGTAATAAAGATTTTATTGCTGTTGCTCATTTGTGAATTTTGTTGTAAAATAAATGTTTGTTTTTAGAATCAAACAAAAAATGCATTATCGACATTAAAAACTACTACATGCACAAAAAACAAAACAGACAGATTTAGTAGTCGACAAATGAGCAAAATGATCTGCTTTTGTAATAAAGATTTTGTCCATTTTATTGTTTGTTTGAGCATTTTATTGTAATATAAATAAATACTTGTTTTCATGATCAAATATAAAAATGCATTATCAGTTAAACACACTGTTACATAAACAAAATCCAAGATAAACAAAACAGACAAATTGTCTAGTCAATTGTCAAATTGACAAAAAAAAAATATTTTGTTGTTCATTTGTGCATTTTATCCTCAAATAAATAAATGTGTTTTTTCTAATCAAGTATAAAGATGCATTATCAACATTAAATGCACTATTGTATAAACGAAAATGAGTAGAAAATGGATGGATTTAATAGATGACAAAATAAAATCAAAATGAGATTTGCGTAAAGGAAGTTAAATGCATTGCAAATAGCATTTGATGTTACTTCTAAAGCCTTTAATACGTGTTTACCTTCAGCCGTGTGACGCGTTTCTTCCAGGAGCGGAGGCCTGACAGATAGACCTGTCTCAGGGCCTGATGGGACAGCTGCAGGTCGATCCCCTCTGGAGTGATAGTGAACTGAAACGCCACGGCCTGATGGGCTTCTGCCATTCCTTAAGACAGTGTGAGACAAAGACAGACGCTTTTAAAAACAGCAGCTCAAATTTCCCTGCAGCAGAGGTACAGTACTCTGTGCATGACTGCAGCTCTCCACGTTCATCGCTTTATCTCACTTACACTTAGTTGAACACCAGCCAGCATCCATTATGAATCAACAAGCTGAGTTATGATCTATTAAGGCAAGAGCAGTGAGTGCTGCTGATACAGACGTTTCTGTTAAGGGCTCTTTTTATGCCTATAAAAACGATCAACAGCTCAAGAGAGTCCGTTTCCAGCCTGTGTAAATGAAGGGAAACTTCCTTCAAAACTCTCATTCCTTCTGCCTTTATCCAGCCTTGTCATGCTTTCATTGCTCATTCAGACAGATTTGACACTTAGACTTTATATATAAATGAATCATATAAATAAATAAAATCACTCCCGCATCTACATCCAGACAAGATGTATCTATGGCAACACTGTTGTTATGGCAACCAGGAGCAAAGGGTTTTCTCATGACTACCAGTCTGCTCAACCAAAACAGTGTTACAGCATTCATCAAGATTCACTGCCATCATATCTTCATATACAGTCATGGCCAAAAATATCGGCACCCTTGGTAAATATGATCAAAGGCGGCTGTGAAAATCAATCTGCATTGTTAATCCTTTTGATTAAAAAATTCACAAAAATCTAACCTTTCATTGGATAATAAGAATTTAAAATGGGGGGGAAATATCATTATGAAATAAATGTTTTTCTCTAATACACAATGGCCACAATTAACGGCACCCTTTTATTCAATACTTTTTGAACCCAGTTTAACAGGTCTAAATTTTCTCCTATAATGTCTGATGAGGTTAGAGAACACCTGACAAGAGATCAGAGACCATTCCTTCATCCAGAATCACTCCAGATCCTTCAGATTCCCAGCTCCATGATGGTGGTGCTTCTCTTCAGTTCACCTCACTCATTTTCTATAGGGTGCAGGTCAGAGGACTGGAATGGCCATAGCAGAAGCTTGGTTTTGTGCTCAGTGACCCATTTTTGTGTTGTTTTTTAAGGTTTGTTTTTGGATTATTGTCCCGTTGGAAGATCCAAACATGGCCCATTATAAGATTTCTAAAAGAATCAGTCATTTTTGATTTTTTGTCTGTTGGTATTTGATAGAATCAGTGATGCCATGTGTCTAAACAAGATGTTCAGGACCTCCAGCAGAAATATAGGCCCACAACATTAAAAATACAGATGTATATTTCATTGTACGCATGGGGTACTTTTTATCCCTGTGTTCACCAAACCCATCTTGAGTGTTTGCTGCTTAAAAGCTCATTTTTTAGTTTCATCTGACCAAAGAAGCCAGTCCCATTTGAAGTTCCAGTCGTGTCTGATAACTGAATATGCTGGAGATTGTTTTTGGATGAGCTAGGAGAATTTTTCTTGAAACCCTCCCAAACAACATGTGGTGATGTAGGGGCTGTTTGACAGTTTTTTGGTTTTCTGACTCCAAGACTCAACTCTTTTCTGCAATTCTCCAGCTGTGATCCTTGAAGAATCTTTAGCCACTCAAACGCTCCTCCTCACCGTGCATTAGGATGATATAGACACACGTCCTCTTCCAGGCAGTTTCGTAACATTTTGTGTTGATTAGAAATTCTTCATTATTGCCCTGATGGTGGAAATGGGAATTTTCACTGCTCTAGCTCTTTGCTTAAAGCCACTTCACTAATTTGTGAAGCTCAATTATCTTTTGCTGCACATGAGAAATATATTCTTTGTTTTTTCTCATTGTGATGGATGATTAAGGAAATTTGGGCTTTGTTTTCCCTCCTATTTATATTTCTGTGAAACAGGAAGCCATGGCTGGATAATTTCATGTTCATAATCACCCTGGAGTGCTCAAAATTGTGAATATGAATGGGAATATATTTCAGAGATATTTTACTCATAAGAATTTCTTGGGGTGCCAATAATTGTGTCCAACATGTATTTGAGAAAAAGATTTATTTCATAATGATATTTCCCCTCATTTTAAATTCTTATTATCCAATGAAAGGTTAGATTTTTGTGAATTTTTTTAATTAAAAAATCAAAAGGATTAACAACGCAGATTAATTTTCACAGCCTTCTTTGATCATATTTACCAAGGGTGCCGATATTTTTGGCCATGACTGTATATATACAGTGATATTCCTTTCAAAGGCATGGTAAAGGAAGCTTTACACTGTCAAAGAATTATCAAAATAATTTACACACCTTTGCACATGCATATAAACAATATAAACAAATGACAAACAGCAATATTGGCGTTAACTAAAACTAAAATAATTACAAATATTTAAAAAACAAAAACTAATAAAAATAGCTGAAATTGTAATACTAAAAACGTATTAATAATATATAATATTATTATACCATGTAACCTGCTAAAAAATGATTTAATCAGATATTAATTTAATAAATCTATTTTAATACATAAAATATTTATTTTAATTTCCAACTGCTAAAACATTTTTAAAAGGCTACTAGTTCATTTAAAAATATTTATAAAAATAAAACATTTTATTTATATACATTTTATGTAAGTGTATTCATTTTATGCGTACATAATCAAAATGAGGGCAAAAACCGTTAATCATTAATCAAAGTTCTGATAAGAAAGTACGTTCAAAACACTATTTGGGTGTGCAAATACTCAACCTACGTCATCCCACGGGACACCGCTTTCTGGTACTGAATTACACTGCAGGAAACATGCAAATAAGGCCCTTTCACAAGCGACCAGAAGAGGGCGCTGCACAGCGATGACTTGAATGAACTTTAACCCAATTAAAAAAAAAGACTTAAATGAATTTACATATATTGCATTAAAACACTGGAATATGGTCATTTGGAATAACAAAGCTAAATAACGCTGAAACAATAAAAAATAAACGAGTTACACGACATATAAAAACGTAACGAACAGGTGCTAGACTTCAGCATCTACTTATCGATTAAACGCCAATTTAATCCTCCTACGGAGTCACCGACCTTTATGTAAAGACGGTTTATTGGATAACAAAACAGTTAATCATTAATAACCTACTGTTATCTAAAAAAACCTGGTAGGCGAAACTCACACAGAAGCTGAAAACTAAACACACTATAAACGGCAGCTAGGCGCTTGATCAGCATAATGAGGTTTTTAAGATCGAAATGAAAGCATGCAGCTAAACTGGGAGTCCAGTGTCATTAAAATAGAGCTGGAAACGTTATTTAAGTATGGTCAAGGCCAACAACGGATGATGCTCAACTACATCAGTTGTGTAAAACGTAATCGGTATAAAACACCCCACACATCTCCATCATCCATCGTCTCCAGCACACTACAGATCATCACGCCTCAGATTAGCATTACGGTTTGAGAAAGCATCATCCCTACCTGCTGTTTACTGATGTTACTGATGACGGGAACAAAGTGACTGGCTCCTCTGCTCCCTTCTGCTTTTGAGGAACATAAACATAAAAATTACTTTTAAAAAGACGTTTTTTAAAAAATTAAAATTACTAATAAGCGCGTAATAACCCCAATATAGATGCTGAGGGCTCACTGGTATGAAGCGTAACTGGAAGTACCTTTGATACAAACTGCGAAAGAATGTAACAGATACAGCGAAGAGGGCGGGAAACAAGCGGCTCGGAAGTGAGCTGTGGTTGGTCATGAGGCAATGACGTTTCTGTGGAACAGCTTGACGAAAGAGCTGGCCAATGAGCGAATAGAATGCTGCGCAAAGCGTTGGAGGCTTCGCTGTGATTGGACGTCACAGCTGTCAATCAAGGATTACGGCCAAGCAGCAGTGACATGGTTTACAGTCTGAGCTTGGGTGTGGAGTGAGGAGAATAAAACACAAATATTTTGGTGTTACTATCAAGCAGAGGTAAATAAGCGTGCAAAACCGTTTCCTCCAACTCATAACCTCTACTATGATTATGTGGTCAGTTTAGTTTATATAGGCCTATGCATATGTATGTATATGTATGTATGTGTGTATATATATATATATATATATATATATATGTGTGTGTGTGTTAGTATTTATATAAATTGTACTTAC
>JAFVLL020036742.1:0-12187 GCA_021397915.2 Tor tambroides | reverse complement strand
AAAACTTTTCAAACGGGCTTGCGTCTCCGGTCTGACACATTCGCCTGTGTATGAATGGAAGTCAATGGAACGAAAAGTGCAGTGTGACCGCCCCTTAAAGTCCCCCTGTGGTGAAAATCAAGTTTTTTATGTTGTTTATATGTCTGTGTGGTGTTTTTAATATGCTTTAGACAAACCATGTGCCAATCCATTAATCAACACCATTGCTGAATATTTTCTCCTTAAAACTGTAGTTTCCCAATGGCACTCACAGAAATTCGGCTTAAAACAGCCTTCGGTTTGCTACGTCACAAACCAATAACCAATCACGTCAAGGGATAGATTCCTATCACTAGAATGAGAAATATACCAATTCCAGCACAAAACCAAAAATAATTTAGAGCAAAAAACCCATGAAGCCGTGGTTTAATGTGAATTTAGAACAGCTAACTTGCATTATAACCCGCGGCAACAGTGGAAAAGTAGCCCGAAGTCAGACCCACCTCTCCCGCATCGGCATCTGCACTTTACTCGCGTGTGCTCGAGGGCGCGAATTAAGAATCACAAACGGCTGCATTCAGTCTTAACGGCATTTTAGGACACAACATCGTCAAGTAAGTAACTTTAACGAATGTTACAGTATTCACTGTAGTTGTCCGCTAGTAAAAACATAGTTTTATCAGTCATTATCCGTGTATGCCATTGTTTTGCGTTTACTACAGTTCAGTGGATCAGGAGGCGCTGGCTGCTGCGACTGAGTGGAGGCGGGGCTAATTTGCATATTCATAGATCCGCGTATAGTAAATGAGGCAAGGGTGTTGAGTTACATTCAAGCTATTTTAAGGCATGAGAAAATTATTTTCACAAGAAAAAATATTTAAATGTGTCAATTTGATGATCAAAGATAAGTTTTAAGGGATAAAATATTTGACTACAGGGGGACTTTAATTCTTACCTTTTTATAGTCCGAAAGGTTCACTGAGGAAAAACGTCATGCAGTCGACAATATAGATATAATAAGATGAAGCTATGCTAGAGCCTTTACGTAAACAATCACGTACTGCGTTCGTCCAATCAGTAACACTGAAACCGAAAATATGCAAATGATTGTTAACCGGGGGTTCAGGAATGTACGATGTTAAACCAAGCGGCAACCTCCCGCTCTCTTTCTTGAAACCAACACGGAAGTGACTAAAACTGCAATTCATCGACTCCAAAAGGGAGTCAGTCCCATAGACTCCCCATGTTAAAATCCTCAACTTTACAGCAGAAAAAAAAAATGTTTACAGCCTGGTACAAAAAGTGGTTTTGGTATAGCTAATTTTACCCTTCGTGACAACTGTGAGGGGGGTGAATTTTTGTATAACTCATCCGTTTAAATTATATTAAGCCTTACATTTCTACATAATTAAGGGCGTGGCCACTTGAGTGACAGGTGGATTGCCGCTCTGGTCCAGAGTGTGAAACTTAGAAAACTGGCTTTAAAGATTTTTATTTGTACAGAAAAAAATAATTATAGGTAGGACACTGGAAATCTGGCAATTAGATATTGTATTAATATTGTACTCTGCTTTTGCACTGTCTGCAAAAAGTGAGATGTCACGCCAAGGCAAGGCAGTAACTTCCACATTATATAGGGTGCTGATCACCATTTACAGAATCATTATAGTAACATCTGTATAAAATCTAGTGATCAATAACTCATTTTCGACCAAAAACGAAGTTATGGTGTTTTGCACGGCGGCACTGCTGTCACTATAGACGGGCGTGGTTTCAGCTCAGCTTCACCCACGTCCCGCCTTTTTGCCCATTTTCGATTATCCGGGAGTGACGCGCAGTGACGCACTGCCAAGATGGCGGCGGTCGGCTCCGCCCACTTTAGGCTTCAAAAATGCTCTTCAGAAACCTACGAGTGATGTTACGGACGCTACGTCCATGTTTTTTTACAGTCTATGTGTTAAACACCAACATGTGAATAACCAGGATTAATTGTTAACTTCGGGTAAAGTATGAGCAGTGTGAAACAAGATAACCCCGGATTCCGTTTACCGAGAATGACCCAGAGTTAACTATTTTAAGCATGAAAGTGAATATCAAGAAATATGACCGCTAGATGGCGTGACCGAGCAGTTATAATCAAGTATTCTAGAGAGACATAATAATAATTGCTAAATGTTTAATCTGTGATGAACATATGAAACCATATCACTGTCAGTACAAAAACAGATAAATCATAATGGAGGAATTTTTACCTGTTGGCTGCTGTCTTTATTAGCTACCTAATAAGGTACTCTGGGAAAAAAAATATGCTGCTGATTCTCATCAGAAACAGATGATTTGTGAATATTTCAGATAACTTTATGTGATAAGAGCATTTAAAAAAAAAAAAAAGTTAAAAAAATAAGTTGTCTAAATATCGAAGGTGTGCAACTAAATGTGCTCCCTTTAGTTCTCAAACACTGGATAATGACAGAACAAAATATTTTACGAAATAATCACTCTGGTTGTGAACGAAAGCATAGAGAATTAAGCTCTTTTCCTGATCCTCTTTTCAGCAACTCACGCTGAGTGACTGTGAAGAAGAGGAAAGAATAATAAGTCCAAGAGAGAAAGATGAACAAAGAGAAAAAAAACTAACAGTCTTGGCAAATTGAACCATAATTAAATGCTTACAAAATTCCATGCTTAGCTCGTTTTAAAATCAGGTGGTTCTTTGAGGCAATTTCCTTTCTTTAATTACAATTTCCTGTGTGGTTTGACATTTACAATGCAATCTTCTAGAAGGACCCGTTTATGATTTATTATTCGTGCCTCTATCACAATGTCAGTCTGCAGAAATGAGTTTATAAAGAAAGAGCTCAAATGATTATGGCCTTTGACCAATAAAGCAGGCTCATTATTGCAGGCCACAGGAAAGATTAACATTTCTGACAACCAAATCGTGAACGATTAGCGGGGGAAGAGATTGTTTCAGTTTCTATTAAATAAGCAGTTGTTCTTATTCAAAACTTGATCTTCTTGCAATGACTGAGAGAAAATACAGAAGGAGGTTGTATAAATCTTCCCAAGATTTCATAGGGATCCAAGCAAGCCAAGTCTAATAACTATAGTCTTTATAACTCGAAAACGCAGCTGCTTTTCGGGGCACAGAAATACCTGAAAGGACAGACTCATAGATTTTCCTTCAGCAACACAGAATTCAAGTTTAAAAAGATTCACTCTTTACTTCTCTGGCAACTGTTTGTCAATCTTTTTGCCGATACTGCCTATTAGGATTCATCATATAACAGACACTCTTTCTGAAACAGATTACAATCAGGGGAATACAAAACATGTCTCGCTTCCCCACACTGAGTAACATTCCCTACGGAATAAAACTATATTTGCAGTAAAAGAAAAAAAATCACTTTATAATTGAACAAATCTTGCCATCTCTTCATATCACATCCCTTTGAAGGCTTCAAGCAAATTGAGATTAGCACTGGCGTCTGATTCCTGCGATCACTTCCTGGTCAATGGATCATGTTTTAACACCATCCCTGATCCATCACCATGCTGGGAGTCATATCAATACCAAGCCATTTTCCCATCTGTGGAAGATGAGCAGATCAATTCATTTATGGCTAGTCTGTGCCTGACATCTGTTTGGGAGATTAGAACTTATTGGCTGCTTGTCTGATAGAAGGCACAAGGTTCATTAAGTCAATGGAATCCTTAATCAATGGGAAAACTTCAAGTAGCTCTCTCACCATTAGAGCTTCATCTGCTCTATGGAGGCACTTAAGATATATTTAAAATAAGGCCTGTGGTACAGATTGGACCGTATTGCATTTGACTGCTCTCAGCAATTCTGGAAGTACTGCACAATGCAACAACGTTCTTAAAGACATGGAATGTTATGGTTCATTACATTTGGTGGTCTCTTGCACAAGCTGCGTATGAAGTATTTCTGCTCGGGTAAATGTATTTTGTTGTTTTTCCGAGCTTTGTTTGTCTGGTGTATTTAAATTGGTAGGGAAACAACAGAATGCCTGCCAATCCCAAAGACAAGCTCTTCTCATCAAGTGCCAGCTGAAATGTACACTGACTCTTTGAAGGTCATGCTCTCAAACACCATTCAGAACAAAATATCAACTTTCAAATCTCCCCTATTATAAATAATGACCAAACATTCACCAAACTGAATACGAATAGCGTGGATTCTCCACGTCCTTGTCCACTACAGCCCTCCCTCACTCTCCACTCCACCGCTGATAGGGGCTCTCTCCCTGGTGATTCTTAAACACTTCTGACCACCTGAATGGTTCTCCAGCTGAATGCGTGTGGTGTGTAGGACGGCCTCTGTATGCAGTTGGAAATAGGTCTGGACCTTGCTGATTGATCGTTAAGTGTTGTCCATGAGCCCATCATGCAGCTCCCACTTAACAGCCTCCACCACAGAAAGCAATCAGTGGAAGTTACTGAGAGTCCCAGTGGGAGCAGCTCTGCAGTGATTGATCTGCAGTAGACCTCCAGGAGGAACATGGACAAATCCAGCCCCTATTACAACCCCGGTGTCCCTGCGTGATCTTCTAAAAAAGCAACGCAAGGCAGTTGGGACCGCCCTCAAAATGTCTTGGAAGAACTTCCCGTGATATCCATTGAATCACGCTGGAACCAACAGCTATGCAATGCACTGCTGAATGATGCAGTGTTTGTGATTATTTGAGGCAAACCACTGTGTAAGGAACAATGCTATCAGCCGGTCATTATTGCAAAAACAAATTAGTCTCACCCAGAAGGGGTTTATTTTACAATAATGAATAATGATTCATTATCCAGCATATTACGTACATGGCTACTCATCAAATATCTTTAAAAATAGTTCATTAGTCCATTGTTATCCACAACATAAAGGCTAATTTACAGCAACAATCACAAGATTTACAACAAGATTTGAGTCTGTTGATGCAGTATAAACTGACCTACTGTAGCAATAAAATAAACAATGAAACAATATTACAGTATGCAATATGAAACAACAAAGAGCGAGTTTGTGGTGTGATACGAAAGACATGAAAGTATACACATTTATTACATCGCTCTCTGAAATCTCATTGGTCAATTGCAGCAATCGATATATTCTAATATTCGTTGTCATCAATGGCAGTACTGTATATCAGACCACTCTTCTGATATAAAGTGTTGCGTTAAGAACATCTGACCACCGAATGCTGCAACTGACTAATAAGAATTGAGTAATTTGGAAGGCCGTGTAATAAATATGTAGAATATATCCACAGAGACTGATGATGATAATACGAATATAATTTGGACAACAAAATCGTTCATCGCAATAGCAATCCACATGGTGCTTCTCTTAGATGTCACCAGCTGTTCTGCAGTCTATATTGGCCCGCTCTTCAAGTAAAGGAAGAAAAAAAGGAGTAACCTAGATGAGAATTTTGTGCTTCAGTGGCTATTGAAAGATGAGGCAATAAACTGCTAAACTTGAGTAATCACACTCTCCCCAAGGAATGTCTCAAATGGGGATGGTCAAAAACCTTGAAATTTGAGCCCCTCGCGCACGGCCCGGCCCGGAGCATTTGATGAGATTCATTATTGTAAGGGAGCTGAATACAAGTGTCTTCTGATTACAAGATCCTCCATTAAAAGTTCCCACCAGTGTGCATTTCCATGCCGCAACGTCAATGGGATTAAAATCTCAATTCAGCTCCAGTCAATTCTCCAGTAACAAGATTTCATTAAATGCAGGCAGGGAGGCAAATGGACTCGAAAGCATCGAAACAGCTGGCGTATAAATTATAGAAATGTGCTTTCTGCTAACTGAACACACCTTCGGCTTGCAGACGCATTATTATTTAATGTTCGGAGAGTCTGATTTTATGTAAATTGGAGTCATCCTTTTTCTCTCTCTAGGCCCCTTCTCGGTGCCAGGTACTCTGAAACCAGGCACGGGGAAAGATTATGCAAACCAATTAACATATGAAAATAACATATTAATATACTGTCTGTGAACTGTGTCCAATCAGTTCCTTTTCACTGGCGTGTGTACAAAACAATTAAAATTAAATTTATACCGCTTTTTCCTTAACGTATTCCGTCTCGCAAATGGAATCACTGAGCAAGCGCTGACAGAAGTTTTACAGGCCTTGCACTCTCCCTTAAAGGTACACTGACTTTTCAGGGATATTTACAAGAGCCCCTGCTAATAAATTCTCATCTTTTGTTTGCTCCTAATGGTGTGTGCATCTAAAACAAAGCAGCGAAATCCATAGTGGTAGCTGTGTGCTAATGAAGGGCGTACATTATGCTGGCCACTAATTACCGCCTTTCCATAAATAAAACAGAAGACAATCAATTAGCCGAGAACGTGCGTCTTTGTTAGTCATGGGCAGCAGGTTCCTCTGGGCAGAAAGAGCTACTGCAACACGAGGGTCTCTTCAGGGTGCAATTTCGAAATGGCCAGGAAGAGGACAGATAAATCACATTTCGAATGTTGTTCCTAAAAGCTCTTCAGGCAATCCACTTTGACTCACTGGGATTACAAGTAAATTAACACCTATGCAATTTTCCAACCGCCAGCCCCGAAATATTAATGCGAAGAGCAGAAATGTCTTTCTCCATGGGCAAGTGCTAGGCAAAAGAAACAACATGTTATTATCGTAACCTTTTAGAGTAGCTCTGCTAAAAAGCTCCTCTCTTGCTAATTCAGAAATGGCGACTCTCTTATGATGTCCCACACCATAGCCGACTGATGTATCACACTTGATGCTGACCAGACCAGGGCAAATCAGTGTGCATTAACAACAAACCTAAAAAGATTGTATCCAAATGATGGGAACATTATGCAGGCTATGGGCCAGGCATCACTGACTACCATAATGCATAATTTGAGCATTAATGTAATTTACATTTTAACACAGGCCCCTGAGTAAACTGATTAGTAGATGCTTATCTCCTAATGTGAAGGGGGTTGTTGCGACAGTGACATGTGAGGGGATATAGGCGGGATTACAGACAGCCAGGTCCAGGCCTTGCTAGAGCACGGGACTGGTGTGTGTCTGGCACACGCGAAACACTGTCTTCAAAATCAAGATTGCCTGGGAAAGGCAAGATCATTCAAGATTGCCTGGGAAACGTTTCCATGTAGCGGTGGGATCCATCATTGCTTTTTAGCTTCAACTACCTTTCCTGTAAAACACAGCAACACGGGCGCACTGCTCGCACGGGTCACTCCATGGGAAAATGCATCTGAAAATAAATCAAGTTTGGAGAGCAATTATTCATCTAGCATTTGAACGTTCAATAAAAGCACATTTTCCTCCATCAAATATCTTTTATCTGCGTCCCAGCAGACTTCTCTTTTTATGGGACAAATTAGCACTCGGAAAAGATGGCAGAAGCCCTTTAAAAAAAGTACGACAAAGTTGCAGTCCCATGATGCAACGCTCCCAGTGGTTACATCTGCTCCACTCTTTCATCTCGCTCTATTGTTAGGTGCGAGCTGTCACATTAGGAGGAGAATTGGTGGCTCTTTCCCACCCCCAAGTCCTCCTTTTTCCCCCATTCCAGTAGTTGGCAGGGTGGCAAACCCCATACAAAGGCGAGTGTACCGGGAGCATGGAGGGGAGCGCCGTTAGAGGGAAAACAGTTTGGGAATTAAGGTCATTAATTTTCCACTTTCAAGGGCTGCCACACAGACGGAGATAAAGTCAGCATAAATATTCCGCAGAAGTTTCTCCTGTTTTTCTCCTCTCCCCTTTTCTCTCTCTCTCTCCCTCTCTCTCTTTTTTTCATCGGCAGCCCATTTATCTCCATACTGTCAATTAGAGGCAAAAGCAAAGAACTAATTAGGAACTGTGCAATTTTAATTAGCTGTTTTGATAATTAAACTAATTGGTTCCCTTGTGTTTCTGCAATGTGCGCCGAGCACTTTTTTTGATATCTGGGCTGCAGATTTCCCATCCATTGGTTAATTAGTCACTTTTGCATTAAAAAGGAGCCTTTCTTAATAGCCTTAATTTGCAGTTGAAAAGAGAATCTACCATCAATAATTTGTGTAATTGGTAACCGTTTGATTGTAATTTAGAGGCACAGCCGGACAGCTCTGCATGTCTAATTCTTAATGACTAGGATTAAAGTTGGATTAAATGTTTGGGAAGAGGATTCTTTGCCCCCAAATGACACCTAAGCTATTTTTGACTAGTCCCATTTGGAATGAGTAGGTGGACCGCAAATTGCTGTTTCGTGCAATCAGACGTAGAGGAGCATATTCAAGTGGTAAGGCTCTCTAAGGTCATCGGCAGTTTCTTGGATTATATGGAACATGCTCTTGTAACAGGAAGGAGAGCTGAAAAAGGCTCTTTCTGGATCACTTAAAAGTGAACATGCATTATGCAGCCACTAGGAGGGGCTGCACAAACTGATGTCAGAAGAGTAAACAAACAACTATTGTCCACTGCTTAAACATAATATGGTCCTGTGGAACATTAAAACACAAATTTAAGATCTGAACTGAACTCACTGAAAGAACGCAGAGGATGTGCTCAGAAAGTATTAAAAAAACATCATGGGAAACCAATTAAAATTCTAAGATAATTATCTGCAATGAAGCATCAGTCTCACACATGAAAGAAAACATCTTGAGAACTGCCCATCAAATGGAGGACTACTTTCAACTGGTATTTGAATTCATTTAGGACAATGTAAGCAAGCACCATCTATCATGTGCATCATTTATCTCATTTATCCAGATATCATCACAACAGGCCTCCCAGAGTCTTTCCTCCTAGCAGGACTTTCCATTGAACGCAGTTAGAGAAAAGTACTATGTCTGATATTGGTTTATAATCAGCTTAACCATTATGAAATATAGGAGAGGCTCGTGTTCAACCTCTCCCTGACTCCACCATCCACTGATTGTTTGCCCCAGGATAAATGGGAACCCAACTCGGCTCTATGCTATCTGATTAGGTAGGGTTAATTACTGTGCTGTGTTTTTGAACTGGCTGTATGTGAGCCCTAGCAGTAAATAGATGGGCCTGCTTAATTCCCAATCAGAAATGAATTTTAATTAACTCTGCAACACAAGGCCCACACTCCAGGATGGTTTCCAGTTGCAACTGACCCCGTATGCAGCGTGCCACAGAACAGGGAGGCACTCTAGGCCTCCTAATAATAAAGAAACAATGGATCGCTCCATCACTGACCATCAGTAGAAGAGAAGCATGATACGTGTCACCGCACTGGTGAAAGTAATTCCTAGCGGGCTTCATAACAAGCCGGAATATCACAGCCTGATGTTTTCTACTAACGAACCACTATATAGGCTTACCTGTCGGTCAAAAATGACACTTAAAATATATTAACATAATTTGTGTTCATACTTATTTATTCAGATTAATCCTTCTCAGATTTTTTTGTAAGAGGTGTCTTATAAAAGCATATGGCTTCTCTTTTTGAAACACTTAGAGATCGGCCATGTTATTGTTTTGCCATTTAACTGTCAGGAGGCCTTTTGTAGCTCAGCATTCAACAACAAGGGCCACGCTTTCTTTGTTCCCTCAGTTTGTTGTGATTGGATTAATTGGGTGTCATTCACTTCTGTAAGAGGTCAGCAGACATACATTTGTGGTCAAAAGTCATCCATCTATCACACTGCAGAAATGAAAAGTCAGACATGTCAGGCAAGAGAGCAAAGGCTCAAACAATGGATTTTAGGGGCAGGGCAATGTCCCAATCTGCTAAGGTTGCTACAGCCTATAGTTTGAATTACACTACGAATGAATGTCTAGGGGGCATAGAAGATTTGCACCCTAATGTCTTATGAGCATATATGAATTACGATTTCATAATTTATGTCTATTCATCACCTTCAAGGAGATCCAGATCTCAAAGACATTAAACAAGGCACATTTTCATCTCTACCTCGACAGGGACGTGCAATAAAAATAAAGCCAGAAAAAAACAGTACACCAGATCACTTACTAGTTTAACAGAGCACTTGTAACCTCTGCATATCCCCTAATGGTTAATCTCGGGTGGATCTCTGACTTGATTGGTTAAGAGTCTCCGCAGGGCAGGTGAAACCCCACCAATTGTCCATCATGAAACAGTAACACTTTTATCAGCGAAGTATAGCAGCTAACAATTATATTACCAGAGCCAAACACAGTCTCCTATCTCACCGCTAATCAAAACACAGCCCATCTGTTGTGGTGTTGTTCTCAAAATGACTGTTTATCTGAATATGGAAAGTGAGTCTTCTAGCCGATCGCACGTATCCAGTGGAAATATTATAAACGGCGAGAATGAAGAATGTGAAGAAATTAGATCATGAAAACTGTTCATAACGCTTTCAAAAGCTCAAACCCTCTTTTCTCTATTTATAACACACATCACAATCACACAAGAACACACGTACACACACATCCCCCTGTGAGCACTTCACATAAACACTCACACTCACACACACACACACACACTTTCCCTTAGCTGTGCTTTTGTGTTTTGTCAGAATTAATGAGAAAAGTTCCCTTGCCCTAGGGGTAATTAGTGTCCTTGGAGTTAAATAAGCTAATACTTAGACACCTCTGGCACAAGCAATTATGTTTGTGTATTGAATAATTGATTCAAAGAGGGGGGAAGGGCTGCTAATCAGATCTGAGCATAATGAATTGATTTAATTAACAGGGGAATCCGTGGCTCTCTGGGAAGCGCGCGCATTTATTCAGTAGCAGGAGCGCGCGGAGCGCATAAATTGGGTGAGAAAGGCAGCGTGAGCATGCTGTTAGGAGTTGTCAGCCTCAGAATTGGATTTCTTGAATATAGTTACAGTTTCGGAGCAAATGAGAACTGGGAGGAACACGTTTCTACTCCGAGAATAGCTTCTTCGCGGCAGCTCAATTTAAACGGGTGTTTAAATTAGATTTGAGTTAGTGTAGTCGTTTCATTTTCGCATGGAATGCACCGTGGCGTCTCACTTTAGTTTTAGACATCGTTAATTGCAAGCGTGGATATTACTGACGCGCTGCTGCGTACGCGAATACAACTGAGGGGACATCGCTGCATTTAATCTCCGAAATACATTAAACAATAGAATAACGGACACATACATGTTTCTCTACATGGCTTTCCGTCTCTGAACAGCGGAAAACCACACAGACGAGCCAGCCTGTGTAATTAAAGCTTGCTGCAGCAACGCGGACGATTATTATTTTTGTTGTTGTTGCAAAGCAATTTCTTCTCAGAGACGCGAGCGGCGCGCGCAGAAGTGTGCTGGAGCCGAGAGCGGATCGCCTGGAGCCGGACTCCTCGCTCCTCAGGACGATGGTGTTAGACAAGGAAGAGGGTAAGTGTACGGATGATTGTTAGAGCATTCATTTGCTCCTTACGACTATGAAGAACGCGGGACAGTGAGGAAATGCAGCATTTAGCGTCCATTTTCCCCGCGAACGGCACTTTCATGCTCCAGTTCGTTTGTCATTTCAGACGGACGCGTTCGTTCGTCAGGTTTACATGAGGAGGAAAGCGCGTACGCTACTCTAAAAGACTTCAGACGTGCAGAATACGGTGTACTTCTCGGACTGTCCCCGCGTATGAAATATGATATTATCTGTTTAAAAGACGCAGACAGAGCTGAACCAGCGTCGCTATTCACCGCAGTATCAATTAGCGCTCGGTCAAATCCGTGAAGTTAAGGGGAGATGTTTTATCAGCAGCGGCTGCCCTCGCTGACAGGTGAGAGCATTTGAACCTTAACCTTTACTGATAGGGCAAAACGAGAACATCTAAATCACCACTTTGATATCAGCATGTTTAATTTGTAAATATTTGTGTTTTTATAGGCGTACGTGCGATGCACGTCTCTGTATTTACGCTAGACGCTGGTTCCTATGGAAACCGTTTATAAACTTTTCTTTCGGAGCTTGCGGTGCTGACAAGTTTTTTGGTGAAGCTCAATCCCGTTTTTATACTTTGCTATGTTTCTTTAACGCCGTTGAGAGAAGATCCCTACAAATTGTCTTTGACCTAAAAATGCTTTTCTTGTCATCTTTCAGGGAACATTGTCATCACACACACGTTTAGTTTTAGCCAGGGGCCCTTTCCCCTCTAAAGTAATGGCTTGCATTTCAGACCCATATTTATGTTTGAAAATGGATATTTCATATCTCTTTGAGCCAACCATCCTTTCACTAACCCATCT